>CAAKHG010000091.1:68186-84063 GCA_901007715.1 Dactylopterus volitans
CCAATAAAATCAACTGTAACATACTGTACACCGATCAGCCATAACATCAAAACCACTGCATGTTTACCCTAGAATATAATGTAGCAGCCCTGCAATAAATTCTCCCTTCATGCACAGTTTTATGTTGAATTTTTACTGAATTTGTCCGAGCGAGGTGTTGACATATTTTAATGATTGTTGTTGGCGCTGTGATTTGTGATGCTGTTGAACTGTGTCGGGCTATACTGAAAGGTGTCCCTAACATTTTGGTTGTCCCACTCATATACATTCGGGACACCTTTCAGTATAACCTAGAACAGTTCAGAACAGCGTATCTGTAAAAAAAAAAAAAAAAAATTACACAGTGTAGAAAATAATATTTTTTTTGTGAAAATAATTACACAGTGTAGAAAATAATAGAAAATAATATTGTAGAAAATAGTGTAGAAAATAATATTGATATAACACATCATCATGTGGCTTTGAGTACTTGAAACCACTTTTTTTGATGTACAAATTACATTTTTTTTCAGCTTTAGCCCTCAGTAGTTTTTGTTAAAAAAATAAAAGTGGAAAAAATGGTGTTTTATTGTTGTTGTCTCTGCAGGGTGCCGTACTTGCAGCACAGTTTTCCAGGGCTGGAGACCTCTTTGCCACTGGGGGAGCTGATGGTCAGGTTTGTCTGACAACCTAAATACAATATGATCTTGTGTTCTCCCTTTTTTCACTGTACACTGTGATATCTCAGTGTACTATATGGAGTGTGCACATTTGTTGCTGTAATAGCTGTAAGGTTTTTCTGGCCCATTGCCTTTTCATATGTCAAGAGTTTTGTGCAAAGCCGCACTCGGATAATGTAAAGCAGGCAGATATAAAACTGTCAAATGTTATATTGGCTGTCAGCCTGAATCAAGAAAAATCTTGATCAGTCAGATTACTCATTGTTAAGTGGTTCTAGTTCAGGGCTTTCATCAAAACTACATTACTGTTTTGTTTATTCAGTGGACTCTTCAAAAGACCCGGGGCCTTAATTTTATAGCAGGATTCATAGTAATAATATATACCCACACAAAAGCTGAAAATGACGTGCATCGAAAAATATTTAGATTAATCAAACCATGTGCATGCACATCTGCATGCAATCTTCCTTTTTTACATCTCAGGCCACCCAGAAATGTGCGCACTCGGCCATCCTCATATTTTTCCCTCGATGTGCCCATATTCCACCATAAACGGTCTATACAAAGCACCTCATGAGTATTGAAGCATAAAAATGAGCTTGATCTGTGGTTCTATACGGTGATTCAAGACAGCAATCAAAGGGAAGAAGGACAAAATTAGCTTTTTTCTGAGCGACCCAGAGGCTTTCGTGGGTCAGGTGGACATTGCAATATACTGTCCAAGCTCTCCGCTGCAAGAAGCACAAAGGGGAAAGCACTGCCAGTTGGCGGGCGACGAGCGGCGCCAAAAACATAAACCAAGAAAACAAAAATACGCTCGCATGGGTGCAGAACTACAACGGGGCCGTAACCCAAACTGAGGCGTTTGACAAAGGGAGTGCGGTAATGATCAAGTGTAGAAATGAACAAAGAAAGTAACAGTCTAACAAACAAGAAACACTTGAAGCAACATAGAAACAATCTAGCAACAAAAGTGATCCAAAACCGCGAAACACGGGTGCCTCTGGCTCTGCAGAGCATCCCGGCTGACGTCCCTCAGAACTCGATAGCCGAGCCCTCATACAAAGAATAATGGCAGGACCACAAGCCAACCCTCAAGGATCGTGACATGTACTTAATTAATTTATCTATTTATTCGTGCTTTGCTTTGTTTCACTTGGTCTGCGTGATTAGGAGTCAACATGATGAGTCACTGATACAGTGTCAGGCTACTTCAGGTGGTGAAGATGTGAGGCGACTGGTGGGGACAGTTTGTGCCGCGGCGTCTCCGGTGCGCTGCGGCAATTTTTACGCCAGAAATATGCTCGGTGATATATGCAGAAAAAATATTGAAAACTACCGACGCTCTGCTCTGTGACATTTGATGTTGTACTGGGTTTGTGAAACTGTAATCATTCCGACTGGTTCAATAGTTTTCAAACCTGTCCTGGTAACACCGATCCAGTTCATATATTTGATCTGGTCTTCCTCCGACGCACCTGATTCAAATAATGGACTTTGGACCAGAACGCTGATCTACTGTAGTTAATGTGGTTGAGGTGAAAACTATGTTCACGCTTCATAACGAGAAAAAGCAAACCGGACCTTCTTGAACCCTCCACCTGCCACATCCTGACATCCTCCAGCACTGCGGTGTCATGTGTGAAATGGAGTGAGACTAACGTGCGAGCTCCTTTGTTATGTTTATCATGAAGCATCACGCATTTAATTCCTGCAATCTGGGTCCTGCGTTGCGTTGTACGCAGAAAAAATAAAATAAAACGGGTGCCAGATAACTGATTTTTAGCAGGGTCATTGAAGTCGATCTGATCTCCCAGGTGCTGATGTGGAAGACAAACTTTGACACCAAATCCTACCGGAATGTCCTGCAGCAGCACAGCCGGAGGTCCACCCCCGACCCCCCGCCCCACCTGACCGACATCCACCCCCGCGGACCCCACCTTCACCACCCAAAGCCCTCAGCCATTGAGGTCAGTTTGTGTCACTATGCGAAATGTTTAGCTTGCGGGTTGTGTCTCTAAAAACAAACCTTTGACTGTTGAAGGTGTGAAGGGCAAGAGTACATATATTTTTTTTTAAACAAGTTTTAAGTGCCTTTTGATATTTTTTACTCCACAGATCAGCCCAACTGTGGCGGATACTCAATCCCCAGACCCGGATGTCATAGAGTTGGGCCCGGTTCGTCCAAACGTTATGGTAAGTTGAAACTGTAACCCTCTGCCACTGGGAAACAAGCGAGACGATCCAAAATAGTTACTCTAAATACCCATCCCTGCAAAATTAGATGAATTCACAGCAGGTAGACCAGAGTGACCATATTTACATTTTCCCAGGGAAGAATTTACAGTGAGCAGCACATTAGTCAGGTAAAAAAGGAGAAGGGTTTTCACTCACTCACTCACTGTCTTCCACTTATTCCGGGCAATTTGAAGTAACCAGTTAAAATCGCATGCTTTTGGAGGAAGCCGGAGTACCTGGAGAGAACCCACGCAGGGGAGAGCATGCAAACTCCACATAGAAAGACCCCAGGCCGGGAGTCGAACCTGCGACCTTCTTGCTATGAGGCAGCGGTGCTAACCACCGCACCACCATTTATGTTCGATGTCACATTTATGGTGAATACTTGGGCAGGATCAGCAAAAAGAAATTTAAATAATAGACCTTATTAAAAGCAGCCACTCTCACCTGATAAAATAGGGAATCACGGGTGTTTCAAATGAGGTGCACGACAGCTCTGCTTTAAAAAGGTATTGAGCTTTAAGTGAAGTGCAAACCTGTTTCAAAATAGCTGCAGTGAAAAAATAAAGACACTAAAATAATAAGCTAAGAGGGACAGCAATGATGCCCAGGGAATCAGTGTCTCATATTATGGTTCTGTGAATGGCACTACGGCAAAGTCTACTGATTTAACCATTGTTATATTATAGTTATCACTATTCATGCATAACCACAGTCAGATACACCTCATCAGTGATATCTATCCTGCATATGGCTGTGATTAAATCATAAATATACTAAGTAATTTGCGTCCTTCTCACTTGCTTCCAAAACAAGTGCATGTGCTCGCCAGATCAGGGTCTTTACATTCCGGTAGGCACGACAGTTTGTCTACAGGCGCCTCTTAACGTCAAAAATCAAAGTCCCGAGCTTCTTTGAATGGAAAATTAATTTACAAACAAATGCTGAAGGCTCCAGACAACTCCCTGCTGACGTACGACTAAACCATGACAAACATCATGACAAATGCGCACCATCGAAAGTGTGTAACTGGAAACAAATGAATAAACTGAATAATTAAGAAAATTAGCTATGCTTGATTATGGCTGAAATGAAAAGTGAGTGCCTTTTTAAAGGAAGATGGCAGTGTTTGCTCGCTGCATCCAGGATACGTGTCTGTGTATGTTGATGCCCCTCATGACCACCAGGTGGCAGTGCAGACCAGAGTATAGATTCGGAATTGCCTGTTCTAGTGTCTAAACCTTAAATGTGCTGCCTGACAAGTTTTGGATTTTTTTTTTCTCTTGGTCTAACTACAGTCCATTTTTGTGTCAGACAAGCAGGGCTGTGGTCCATTTTTAGATCAATGTTCAGATGCAACTTTGCAGTTGTGATTTTTGTCACCGTTGCGCGTCACAAGCACGCCTGTGTGCTTGTTGGTGTTTTGAGCCGACCTTGCCAATACCACTTTGAGTTTCCTTCTTTTTTTTTTTTTTAAGTGTTTTCATTGTTGCTGGAACGCATGTGGGGGCGACAGCTTCGCGTCCTGTCCTTGAACTTGATTAGCAAGTTCAGACTGTGTTGCGCGGTAAAATCCCAGATGGGAATTAGTCCTATCCCGCTGTTCCACAGACACCAATCCCAGAGATGCAGATAGAGGTGTGGGATTGATGTAGGTGGATCTTGCTGTACAGATTAAATGAGCGATAACAAAACACCAGTCACACGAGTCTGCCTTCCTTGCCTAGATGCAAGATAGGGGTAAAGTGGTGAAATATCTTATCTCCTGACATTTCATGGTCTGAATTTCCTCATGCTGTCTGCACATTCTTGTAGACATATCTGCGCTGACTTGTCTGAAAAAGCATCTGATTCTCGAGTGTGTTGCTACGAGAGGGCTTTATGGGTATGGAAGGTTGTTCCATTCCATCCTGGTCTGACGGCTCCAAATATGCTTGAATCCAAAGGCAGGGTTCTGAAAATGCATGAAGTGTATTTAGAATTTTTTGATGTTAGTCATGATTCCTTAGCAACCGGACTAAGGAGTATTTCATGTCATATTGATGCTGGTAATGTAACATATACTATTTTTTTTTAACCACGAGTGCAGAATATTTGGATGGGCCACAAAAGAGCCCGTCACATTTTGGGGCAGATCCCGATCACAGAATAAACCCATATTTTTTTTCTCCACACTTTTTTGTTTTTTAATTTTTCTTTATTTCCATGAATTTCTCATGAAATGGCACCTCTAGATTCTAGACCTTTGCACTGCACTGTGGGCTGCTTCATAGATTTCAACATCTTTTTTAAATTTCACGTCACCGGATATTACAGCTCTTGTCAGTTCAGTTGTGTGTGTGGGATTTGATTTCATGTGCAATATTGCTATGAATACTTGGCCTTGAAGAGAAATAAACCTGCATCACCGCCACTGGCCGCCAAGGACACAAAATAATAAGTAACTAAACACAATCGATTCATTGATCATAAAATAGTGGTTTCAGATACTATTCAAAAAGTCAGTAATGTAAATCTAAAGACAAGTTGTTGTAATTGAGCGTTCACTGAGCGTCAATAACCCAACAACCACGCACACAAAAAAGTTAGCCTGTATCCAATGATGAAACACATCATACAAGATTTGTAGCGGTAGCTCAGCAAGGTTTCGCCTGATAATTGCCTGACTCATCATTTCTTTGGGGGAAGAGAACAGAAATAGACCTTTTTCACTGTGACATTTTGCCTCGTCATAGTCAGAAAAGCACAGGTGTTATTAATAACGTTAACAATTGCTGTGTTCTGTTCAAGAGTCACACTTGAATGGGGCAGCTGTGTGAAAATCCAAGGACGCTGAAAACTGACACATCTAAATGGAATTTTGCCATCAAGTTTATTATTTACACCTGCACCTTTTTGTGTACTGTGTCTTCTGTGGGGGAAAAAAAAGACCGGTGACTAAAAAGCTTGCGCAGTCTCTCCAAATCTAAATCTACCAGGAGAAAAAAATCTCAAATCTTTGGTGAATTCTAATGCCGTTGCTGTTTTAGGCCTCGGTATGCACCCATACCCAAAAAAAAAACATTGTACGTGTTGATGCGAATTCTTGTGTCGAAATGTCAAGCTTTTTGACGACGTTGGAGAATGTTGTGCACATTTAGCGTTATAATTGCATGGCTGTTGCCAAGACCCTCATCATTTTGTGGTCGACCCAACCGCTGTTTCGATTGTGGGAAAAAAAGAGCATGTTGAAAATGTGGGTGTACATGATAGCTCTAGTTGCAGCGCGGTTTTTTTTTTTTTTTTTTTTCTTAAGTGAGTTGCCCTACTTCTCTTAGTGCCCTTCCTTGCTTTTTCGCTGCTGTGTGGAGAGAAAACCATGAATGGACCCAGTCAAGTGTAAGTCGGATAATAACTTTTGGTTCAAGATTCCAGTAAACACATAACTACTCAGGAGTGGAACATTGAATCAGCAAATGAGGGGACATGCTGTATGGTATCTTAACAGTTGGAATATAGCATGGAAGGTGGCACAGTCACGTGCAGCCACCTGAATTTGATTCTACTCTGTTATGCTTTATATGCCCAGCACTCTCAGCCTTGAGCTGAAACAGAGACGTAGGGAACACCGCTTCAAAAAAAAAAAAAAATACTGACAGACATTTTCAGTGATGTTTGTCAACAGACTCATGCGAGGTCCACAGAACCGTCTTTGATTCTGCGTCTCCGTCTTCTTCTCTTCCCCCATTTTGCTGAAATGCTTCTTTGCTCCCTGAATGAATCACGTAGGCACAGCTGAATGGAAATGCCTGCGCCTGCCGGGCCAGAGGAGGTGAGATCACAGAGAGAGATAGGAAGAAATAGAGATCATAGCGATGGGGGGTGAGAGCAGGAATCCACGTGCCAGTGCTCGGGCCCCTGGGGGCCTCAACCGGGGAACAGCAGCCGGCGCAGCAGCCGGAGCTCTAATAATAGACTAGCTGGAGTTCTGCCTGCCTGTTAAACTCACTGACTAACGTACAGCAAACCTGGCATCGCGCACATTTCCCACTTTTACATCGCTTTTGTCCTCGCCGCAGACGTGCCATGCGAAACATCCACCTGCTCACTCGCCCTCGGTGCCTTTAGTGCCTTTAGATCGATGCGTCGAAATGGATTCCGTCCAAATTGCAAACGCAAGCAAATAAGCGCGTGCAGGCACAGACTCGCGGAGGAGCCCCCTCCCCGCCCCCAGCCCCGCCACCCTCCACCCCCTCCCTCCGTGTCTCGCCGAGTGCGCTGTGGCACGCGTGTATCCGTATGCGCGTGTTCCGTGGCGTGTTTGCACGAGCGCAATTACGTCAGCGGAGCGCACGCATGTAGGATTTTGCCAAATGTGTGCATGTGCTTCTTGATCTGTTCTTTTGTGCATACATGAGTCATCAGGTGTGTGTGCGTGCGTGCGTGTGTGTGGGTGTGCGTGCGTGTGTGTGAGGGTCATTCCTGTTTAGATCAGTTCAGAGCAGGGAGCCCCCAGTGCTACGCCTCCTGTCAACTCTCATCGCCTGATTTCACTGGCACTGCTAAACTCCTCTCCTCCTCCTTCCCCCACTGCTGCTGATGTCCTCAGAGTGCTTTCCCTTCCGCCCTGCTTCCATGTTTCCCCTCCATCGCCCTAATGGGCCCACGCGTAGGCAGAAATGGGGAGAGACGGGGGTAAGAGAGGCTGGCAGACAAACGTGGAGCAGCGTGGGGAGGGTGAATAGCGGATGCAAATGGCCTGGGGTGGGTCCGTGGGTGGCTAGATGGGGAGGTTCCTGCACTCACAGTCCCATTGCCTTCAGTGTGACCTTTGTGTCCTTTCATATCCAGCGCCATCTCCTCTTATCACTTATGCATTATTTTTTTCTTACACTCTTTCTTTTGAGCTGAATGCCAGCAAAGTGAGGTCCGCCCATGCGTGCAGTGTTTGGTGCTCCCATGTGGCCGGACGCTGTGGGATTCTCTTCGGATCTATGCATAATGAACGCCGTGTGCATTCCTTTTCGTGTATTTTTGGCCTGTTTCTAATCATTTGGGCTAAAGGCATTTCAGTTCAATAGCTTTAAATTCCGCAATTGAAGTTTAGAAGGGGCACTTTTGACTGAATGAAACAAATCCCTGCAGACGGAGTCAGAATTCTCATGGAAAGCCCTCCCAGGAGGTTGGAGGCTGTTATAGGAAGGGATTAATGCCCATAGTTTTTGGGAGGAAATGTTGAACAGTCATATTTGGATCTCTGTTTGGCTGTCGCCATGCCGCCGACTACGTGGTGTGGCTTGTTTGCCAAGAAATCCGAAATATAATGTTACATTCCAAAGATCCCTCCTCCAGCGAATCATCTAATTATAGATGAATAAATCACACATTCACTACTAGCAACCTCCCAAGAGTGGAGTGTGTCATTTTTCTCACCAAACATCACTAATAAAGTAAATACGCCACACGTGAGGCTTTAAGTGTGCAGCTTTTTGACTCGAAGGGGTCGAAGCTGACGTCACTACAGCTGTGACTTCATCTTCCTTCCTCTCTGTCTCTGTCTGCCTCCCTGCGCGTTAGCGGTTGAGCCCGCGGTAAGATAGCAGCACAAGCAGGGCTCAGTGGACCCGAATGGAGTTTTATCAGCACCAACACTGCACCAACATCGTGACATTAAAAAGTTTTTCTGTCACAAGTTACAATATATTTCAAGGAGCCTTGGTGATTTGAGTGGATTTAGATCGTTGTGGAGCCTTTGAGTTTAGGAAGTTTTGAATCAAAGCGCTTCTACTGCTAGCCAAAAAAGTTTGCCAAAGTGATTATCTGTAGGAGAATATGTATTGAAACCACTGAGTGAATAACGGCTGAATATATATGTCAATTGATGTGAGCCATTCAGGTCCAATAATTTAATGCAGAGCTTTTTTATGTTTTTTTGTGTTTGTTTTTGTTTTTTTTCATCACAGCATCATTCAAATCACCCAACTCGGTGCTAATTTTCGGTTGAGCCGTGGATCAAGCGCTTATCTCACTTTGAATAAAAGTTATTTTCTACAGCCAGTCTGCTTTCCTAAAAACAAGTTTGTTAAAATCTGCTATTTAGGAATTAGGAGAACATAAGTGGATTTAGTAAGCTTGCCAGAAAAAGAAAAAAAAAATCACATTCTGTTAGAAAACATACTTTTGTTGAATCATTTGACTGGGTGTCGCCCAGAATCTAGTCGTCTGTCGGCTTCCTGAGTCCTTCCATTAGGTGAGTGACGAGTGACGGAGGGTGTCAAACCCATCACGCACAACAGATTTTAAATCAGCTGTGAGACACATGCGAAATGGCAAGTGTGAAATGAGACCAGAAAACCAGGCCACATCACACCAGTGGATGACGTGCCCGTCCTTGTGAGGACCACATGTCCATCCAAACCTTACGAAAGAGAGCAGGTGGATTTGGATTCACTTTGTTTCCACGGGCGCGTGTGTTCAGGATCAGGTTGAGGTCAGAAATCCGGCAAGAGTTCATGAAGATTAGACCATATTGTCGGTACTGTTAGGGTTTCTGCGCAATAGCACTGCTGATAAACGGGGGTATAGCAGTGTAAACGTGTGAGTGTGTGTGCGTACTTGTGTGTTAAAGAGGCGATTAGATAGCGGAGGGTTAGATTTAGTTACTTGCACCATCTCCCATGTCCCCACAGACGATAGCTGTGACGCCAGTTTGACCAGACAAGGTGTCCTCTAACAACAGGTCTCTTGCGTGCGTGCGTGTGTGTGTGTGTGTGTGTGTGTGTTTATTTTGTAGTTTGTCCTTTTGATCATGCGTCTCCTGTGTAATTTTATAATGTCTGTGTGTGTGTGTGTGTGTGTGTGTCTGCGTTTAATGACACTGTTCATCCATCAGCTGCTAGCATGTTAGGCCGTGCGTGTTTGTGTGATTGCGCAGTGTGTGCACGTCTACACTTACACCGATTGCCCTGCCCCCCCATCTTTGGCTTCCTGTTCAGCGGAAGTACAGGATATTGGATGGCCCGGAGGTTTAGATACCAGATTTAAGTGCTGTAGAGGAGAGCACAAGTGACAAGACCCAACGGAAATGAGCTAAAAATAGTAACGGCTCGGAGGGGGTGGGGTTGGTGGGGGTCACTTTCTACCAGGACAAGGGCTCCCAGAGGCTGCATAACACCCTCACACTCAAAAATAAAACACACAAACACGCACTCTACACTACACTCAGACAAGCACGGCCCTGCACTTTAACCACAAACATTTTCATTCATGCCGCATGCTCTGTCGTACTCATCCTAACCATGTACTCGCTCTCCTATGACCCAATCAGTCAAACACGACCTGCCGTCAAATGCCAAATGGCGATTTAAATTTGACATGCAGCGTCATGTGCTCTGAGAGCCCACACGCAGCTGCACGGCTCCGCATAGCTTTTGGCCTCTTAGGTTATTTGTTCTTTTTCTCTGGGTTTCACGTAGGTCTTTTTCGGGCGTCAAAGATCAGTGGTATTAAAAAAGATGGCAAAGGGCTGGGGCTGGTGTGGATGTGTTGCTCGAGATACCGGTAAGAGAACAATATAGATCCCAGATTATCCAGTTGGATAAGTTTGAAAACTTATCAGAAACATCAATTTGTAAAGCTGTGAGACAGAATTTTGTATCTGTTGAAAGGTAAATGCTTGGAATGTAAACAATTTTAGTAATGTGCACCTTCAAAGAGATTAGACTGAACATTGACATATGATGTTGAATTGCATTATAGCAAAAATAGGCGCTAGCTAAACAAACAAACAAACAAACAAACAAACAAGACTTTCTGGGAGCTCTGTGTGCTAGGGAGCGAAATTCGCCAAGTGCTCGCTACGTGCCTAATCAAGAAAGTTGAGAACGGCAAAAGATTGACTCGTGATTAAGGTCAAGCGTTTTGCAAGACAGAAATTTTCTCAGGAGTCGGAATACAAATCAGAGTACAAAAGAGAATATTGGAGATAACCCCGAGCGGATGCTCACGTTAGTCACTGTCTGCTAGATGTGTAAATGTGCAACCGTTTTCTGACATTTCAGCGTGAAGGACTGGAAAAAACCAAAATGCTGCATGTCGAACGCCTCCTCAAACGGACGGAAAAGTCTCAATGCAGCTTCAAGTATCTGATAGGACCTTAACTGGCATGTTGCGTGGCGGCTCCTGACCGTCAGATCACCCCGGTGACATTGGAGTCAAATCGGAAGCTTGTCTCAGGACGTCGCTCGTGTCCCGCTATGATGTGCTCTGCCGCGAGACTCCCTGTGGCGGCTCCGGTCCTCCTCGGCTGTGGCATGCAAACGTCCAAAAACTTGATCTTTCTCATGAAAAATGCATGAGGAGGGCAAACCTTATCACTAATGCAGGAGAATTCTCTTTTCGGATTCCCATCCGTCCTTTCCCCCCGTTCACCCCCTCACCCTTCCGGTCTCTCCCCTTTCTCCGCTCTCGCTGCTCTTGTCTCTTTGGCTCACACTTACGCAACCGTCACTTATCGGAGGCATGGGATTGCCTCCGAGCGCGCGGCGGCATTTTGCATTCATTCACCAGATGGGTTTCCGCCTCTTAGGGTTGTTGGAGTTTAGGTATGCAGCAAATCCACCACCTTTTACAGTATTTACATAACCGCTTTCTCCTCTGCAGAGGTGCACACAACTGTACTAGAAATATTTTGAACTTTCCAAAACAGGTTGATTAACCAATTGCCTATCCCAAGGACCTTTTTATAAAATTGTTATGTAGACCATTTTGGCATCAATATAGTCACTTAACATACTGCAAATAAACAGTCGGTGCCAGTACAGCCTGTCAGTTCCGGCATCTATTGGTTTATATTTAATGCTTGCCTAGCATACACTAATTTTTGCAATTTATTTCATATAATATGCAAATTATTATTGAATTACTTATTAACAAGTTAATAACAAACAACAAAAACAAGTCCTGTATCATGTGATTTCATGTTGTCCAACATTTTCATTCTGACACACTCAACATCCTTCAGCCTATTGGTGTATACATTTGGTCAGAACTTAAAAATCAGCTGTTAAGTGATTTGCCATGAAGTTTTGTACGGGCATTTGTGGCCCCATGACATGCGTGGTTTGAACTGCAAGGACATACTGAGCACACATTTAGGATAATTATTATCATAATTCCTTGACTTTTCCTCAAGTGCCACCATGAGATTTATGATTTTGTTGCTTATTGAAATATCTCAACAAATTTCGGATACATTGCCGTGAGGCTCGGTACAAGCACTGATTCTCCCCGGCTGTAATCACGTCTGCCCGCTCAGCCTCACAAGCCCACCGGCATCGCTGTAAAATTTCTCTGAGCAGTTCACTCCGGTTCCTGCGACTCTGTGGACTTTTCCTCATTTCGCATCAACTCCACCATCCTTTCACATGTGACCAACCCCCCCCCACAAGCCTCTGACTCGGCCGTCTCTCAAGGGTACAGCTTGTACCCTTATGGGGCCCAACTTGGAACATGCTGACAGTCAGTCCACACAAGAGGCTAAAAATAGCCAGGCAGGTCTATTGCAGGTACCAGGGACACCTGAAAGGCAAATGATAATGTGCTATGTTTTTTTTTTTTTTTTTTTTTTTTTCCCCTGGTTGTCGCTATCCCTGCCTGGAAAATCGGGGGAGGCTCGAAATAGAGATGAAAATAGAACTTGGAATCAGTTGAGGAAGAGCAGGCACAAGATTTGATTATGACGTCATCATCTTCCCTCTAAGATTTTGGCGAGAGGAGAGGGAAAAACATGGTACTATAATTCCCTTGTGATCATCTCATGTTTTTAATAATATCCCTGCTTGCTTATTAAAACTGTGTTTTGACTTGTTAAGATTCTGGTTCTTTTTGGGGTTTGTATATTAACTTCTTCCATACTTGACTGGTCCTTTCTCCAGTATCCTGATAAAGGTTGTTGACATTAAACAACATGACAAGTATTTTTAATACTTTTTTTTTTTTTTTTACCTACAAGATTACATGGCGCTTCATAAGAAAGTAGGGTGATCATTCCTTGAAGACAACATGAACACAACGCCAGCTTGCTTTATTTATCACCAGACTTTGAAGTTTTCTCAGTTTTTTTTTTTGTTTTGAACATGTGCTCTTGAGGATGATTTGTGACATCACGAGTTTAGATTCAATCATAAGCCAGTATGCACCTTAACAAATGTCATGTGGAAACTGAAACCTCTAATGTGCAAACAACAAGAAAGGACTTTCTGAAGAAGTAGCTCAAATTTTTTTCATATCCTGGCTTACTGTCAGAAAGCTTGGGGTCACAGACGCCCATTTGAATTAATTTACATGCAAAAAAAACATCATGCGTTTAGTCAAAAAGATGGGAAAAGGGCTACGAGTAAATTAACAGGAAATTTAAATATAATTGAATTGGCAAAAATCAGGAAACTGGGAGAAAAAAGAATTATAAATCAAATATATTTTTAATATTAAATAGTATAAGATTAGTTATGCAGTAACATTTCTGATGATTTTCAAAGGCGCCTTAACGCAGCTTTGAGAAACCTTTCAAAGGCTGTTTAACAAAAGTGAAATTATGTTATTCCTCATTTTGCTGATGGCCTTGAAATTCCCTTTAAGTACTCCGAGGGGCCCCTGAGTCTCACCTTTGGACCCACCGATGAAGAGCAATAGATGCAATTTTAGTAATTCAACAGAATATATTTTACACTAGCTAATTGAAGTTATTGTGGAAAAATCACAACAGACACATGGTTAGACAAAAGAGGTTATTGGTTGCATATATCTATATAGTATCTAAGAAGGTGACATTCAACTTTTTTTTTAACCTCTGACAAAGAGCTAATGTTTTCACTCACATCTATTGGTTTGTCTGTCTGTTTCTCAGTAAATAGCAAAGGGCTGAGTTCATGAAATTTGGGGGAGGAGCATGACGGCCAAAGAAGAAACTAACATTTTGGGGCAGATCCCTTTTAAGAGAGCAAAACACAGCATTTTTACATTGGCATTAGCAGAGGTTTACGCACTCCAACCGCCCATCAAGCATTTTTTGGGCATAGAACAATGAATTTGGTTGCAATTTCTTAGGTTAGTCTTTCAAAAAACAGCATCTTTGTGTGTTTGTTTTCCAGTGCTGTGTTGCCACTGTTTTTCTCGGAGAACTTTAGATGCTGCGCCAGCAGATGTTCTAACCCTTATTTCAATATTGCACTGATACGTTAGGAATATGAAATGCGTTCACTCTATTTGTCAAACTTTGGTGAACACCTGCAGTTAAACAAATGTTAGGGGAGCATTAGTGTGTATGTGTGTTGAAATGTCAGTCTACCTTACTATTTGGCAGAGCTGCTTGCTGATGCTATTTTCTCCCTGAGTGGAGGCAGAGAGGATGTGGCCTGGTGAACCGTGTAGGCAGATCAGACGCCACATGGCTCTGCTGCTGGCCGAGCTTATTTCTGTACAGCACATCCAGGCTCACAGAAAAACAAATTATTGGTTTTTCTGAAAAATTATTTTGTGTGTGTGTGTATGTGTGTGCGCCTGTGTGTGTGCGTTGTTTTTTTTTTTTTTTTTTTTTTGCCCTGAGAGGCATATACTTGCAGACCTTGACTGATTGGGTCAAACGTCAGCAGAGACGGGACTGCTATCCGTGTACAGTTCAGAATGGATTTTTTCCAGTGCCATTTATGGCATAGTGGTGGGTTGAGAAAGTCGCGTCTGTCTCACATTTGAGTGTATGTTTGCTACAGATAATAACACAGGTATTTTTTTTTTTCTTAATTTGTGTTTGAGCTGTTTTTGCAAGAAGAAATCCCCAAAGCCACATTTTTTGCCAATAAGAAGGTGCTTGAGCCATCTTAGTTCTTCGCCTCTAGATGTTTCTGTACATTAGCCAAATATGCACCATTTTGTGTCGCTAAATCCTCATTCTTACGTCTCCATATGTGTGTGTGAAGGGAAGATAGCATGGACTGGGCAACGAATCAGTTTTCCGTGAGTTGAGAAAGCCACGGGGTCATGGTTTCTGTCTGCAGCTGTAACCCAATGCTGCCTCGGCCCTACTTTCACTGCTATCCCCTCCCTGTTAAGCTCATGATCCACCTGTTTAGAAGTCATTCATATCTCTTTTCCCTTAAAAAGGGATCACTGAATCCCCTCCCCTGACTACAGTGCAGACTCAACGATGGATGGGTTTGATAGGCTTTTATTCTTTGATCTATCCACATTTATTCTTCCTTTTTTCCCCCAAATCTGATTTACTTTTTCGTGTTTTTTTTGTTTTGTTTTTTTTTGCATTTATTTGGTCACATCTTACCATTTTTGTAAAATTTTCATCAATATTTATCCTTGATTTCGATTTCACTTTCTCAGCCTTTATTCTTGTGCAGCAATGAATAAGGGCATTATAATGTTTTGGTTAAAGGCTGGTCTTTGTTGCCACCTCTGTAGACTTTACTCCATGCGTACAGTATATTTCCCTTTTCCTGTTAACCAATCACAGGAATGTTCTTTCATGACTAACAAGTCACATCATGAATAATCCACAGATTACAGGCTGCAGCAGTGTCCGCTGTAAAGAAGACGGAAATGTTTGATCAAGAGATGACATTGAGTCCGAATCGTGTGGCAATTTGATTTTAAGGAACTGGTTCATGGAATACACTAGAGTTGCACAGTTGAAACTTCAGACTTCCAGATTCTTTTCCCTAAAGGTCTTTCATGTGGTGCAGCCTCATTACAGCATACCATGTTGTAAATTACAACCACTCTAAATCCCAATTCATTACAGTGAGGCCACAAAAAAGGACCACTGGCTTTGTTATTTACCTGTCAAACACACACTGATGGCACCATTCCCACCATTTCCCGTTCTGTTTATTACCAGGCTGAAAACGGCATCACATTAACCATTTTTGGCTTAAATTAACTGATTGGAGCATGTAGGTCAGCGAATCTATCACCCTCCCGCCCCCCCACAAATG
>CAAKHG010000092.1:5167-16000 GCA_901007715.1 Dactylopterus volitans
CCCCCCCCCCCCCCCGCCCCCCCCACACACTCACACACACACACACACACACACACACACACACACACACACACACACACACACACACACACACATCGCTGAGATGAAAGGGCTGGGAATCGATCAGGACAAATCAAAGCTCATCTGAACCCACGCTTCTCATCAGACTAAACTCTCTGACCCTCTGTCAAAATTGGAGAGATTTGTAGCAAGCCTTCCGGTGTTTGTATGAAATTAAATATTCAAAAGGGGTCTCTGTGATCAATAGAATGTGTGGCTTCAGTCTGAGACGGACTCGCAGCAATCAAAACATGCCTCGCACTACTCTAGATGAACCTGGAATAGTTTTTAGAATTCCCAATGTATTCATTTTTAATGCACAAACACAATTTACCATCTAAATATAGCATTTAAAACACCCCAAAAGGCCCTCAGATGGGCACAGCTGCCTGGGCATTTAATTTGAGCATCCTTACAAATAGGGAGATTTCCACTGTCAGGCTCATAGCATGTAATTTACACCAGTTATTTATCAGATTGAATAAGGCATTACATAAATTAGTCAATCATCAATCAAACAAGCAGATAATATTCAAATTTGGCATAAAGTCTTACAGCAACAGCACAGGTGACAAAAACATGCCTATGCATTGATGTTAATGGAGGCATTTAGAGTACTGCTACTGGGACTAAAGGGTTTGATGGTAAAGATTAGAATTTGGAATAATATGGCAGATTTTTAATGTACTGTAATGCACGAATAAACTAATAAAACTAATCTAAACAAACTTGCATAAGAAGCATATGAGAAAGATAAACACAGCAATGAATTAAAAACCCATAAAACAGAATAGATAAGTAGAATCAGATCGAAATAGGAAATGCGGCATTAAAGATTCAGAGGCGGCAGTGACTCCATTGATCATCACTTCTTCATGCAGGGAGTCGCTGTATTTTATTAGACTGGACACATTTGCACAGGTTGTACTCGAGGTGAAGCTGTATATTCTGTCATATATTGGACATTATCATTTGTGCAGCAAATCTGTTCAGCAGTCACACTCGGCTGCCTCCGAGCACCAGCCGAGAATGTGTGTGTATTTTAAGGTAAAGCTGCTGACTGGACTCACCTCAAGCGAGTACAAGGCCATATTGTGTATTGTTTCTCATGACTGTCATGTGTAACTTTTTAAGAGTTAAAATGGAGGAATTTTCCAATCTCACATTAACTGCAGTATGAGATAGTCAGGGTATGGAGCTCAATTTCTCTCGTCTCCATTACAATGCTCCTTTGTATTAACAATTGGAAACTTTGAGAGAGAGAGATACTTTGTAAAGGTGTTCTGCGTGGACGGCTGTCAGAGCAATCTCCATGGTCTGGAACGTGGTGAGGAAAGTGGTTTCAGGTGTCATGGCCATGCTGTCACCATGGATACAACACACTTCACTTTTCTCTAACCATTGCTAAATAAAGGGGCTTTTGAAAAAGTCTTTTACTTGAACAAAAATCATGCATGGTAACTCATTGTCCGTGTGAATTTAGTCTCTAGACAGATGCCGGAAAGACGGTGAATTTTTAAGAGTAGGCAGTTGTGCGGCAAGTAAGCTGTTTTTTTTTTTTTTCCCCCGCGTGTGTGTCGACTAAAGAGAGATCTGCTGGTAAACCTGTTTAAATGTTGCCTCCTCTCATCCCCAGCTTGGTGTCCAGCCGTTTCTCCCCACACATGGTGACTCCACCACCGCACAGCCTCCACCAGACCGGCATCCCCCATCCTGCCATCGTCTCCCCAGCCATCAAGCAGGAGCCCAACAGTGACAACTCCAGTCCTTCAATGCATGCGTACGAACAATTAAAACCGGGTCCTCTAATATCATTTCCTGCTTTTCTTCGTTACACAATGTTTTCCCTTGTTTGCTCTAACCCATGCCTTATTAACAGCGTCTCTTTAATGTTTTGGATTAGCAGGAAATCCCCCATTCCTCCCAAGAAAGAAGAGGACAAGAAGCCTCATATCAAAAAGCCTCTGAATGCTTTCATGCTGTATATGAAGGAGATGAGAGCCAAAGTAGTGGCAGAGTGCACTCTGAAAGAGAGCGCTGCCATCAACCAGATCCTTGGAAGGCGGGTAAGTAGCACAGAAAGGAGATGTGCTTATTGCTATATATGTGTGTGTATGTGTGTGTGTGCGTGTGCGTGTGCGTGCGTGCATGTGTATGGGGATGTTTACTAATCTTTTGATATGTGCTGTGTCTTTGTCTGCAGTGGCATTCCCTGTCGAGAGAGGAACAAGCCAAATACTATGAGCTGGCGAGGAAAGAGAGGCAACTCCACTCCCAGCTGTATCCCGGATGGTCAGCACGAGACAACTATGTGAGTGGAACCGTCAGATATGGCGACATCAGTTAATTATGGTCGTCCGTTTTTTGCTCTGGGTCAAGGCGGTGTACCTTCACCCTGAAAATCCGCGGACTTTTTTTTTTTTTTTTAACTGTCCTTTTTCACTCTCTGTGCAGGGAAAGCGAAAAAAGAGGAAGCGGGAGAATAAACCTGACTCAAAGCCAGAAGGTAAAGAGCCTTTTCTTCCTGACTGCTTTTGACTTCTTTTTTTTTTCTTCACAAACCAGAGCAAGAAATAAAGACAGAAAAAAAAACAAAAACTGCAGAAACTTAACTTTCACTTTTCTTATGACCGCAAACTGCAGTGCAACCCGGGACTCGTTTTCATTTATCTGCCTAGTCTTTCTGCATGCGAGCTGACCTTCATTAATGCTTATGTACTAACTTCTTTCCTCATTCTATACTTTGACAAGCAGCTTATGAGGTTCAGTGCTAATAGCGGCAGGTATGTCTGCTGCGATTTTGCCCGAAAATATCAGAGCTCTCCACATTTCCAGTCGTTGTGTTTTTTCGTCGTTCACGCATACCATTTGAACATCTTGTTTCGCTCTTCTCTTTTTTTTTTTTTTTTGGATACAAGCATGTCATGTTTCACTTCTGTCATCTTCACTTTTTGATACTCACTCGCTGACTTCTGTCACCGACAGCATTGAGGGACTTGCACTAGATTCGAAGCCATCGCGAAATTCATAATTCAGCTCCTGCACTTTTCCTGTTTTTTCCTCAGACTTCTCGATAAGGAGCAAGAAGCAGTGTGTGCAGTACCTGCCCTCAGAGAAGATGTGCGACAGCCCCGCGTCGTCCCACGGAAGCATGCTGGATTCGCCGGCCACTCCCTCCGCAGCTCTGGCCTCCCCGGCTGCTCCCGCGGCCACTCACTCCGAGCAGGCCCAGCCGTTATCGCTCACCACCAAACCGGAGGGACGCATGCACCACCAGTTCTCCGTGCCTGGAAAGGCCTCTGGATCCACATCCTCCTCCTCTTCTTCCTCTTCCTCCTCCTCCTCATCTTCCGCCTCCCAACCTACCATCTCCATCCCAACTGGTACTTCAGGTAGCCAGGCGACCACACCCATCCTGACCCGGCCAATCCACTTCACCTCCCTGCACCCCTCCATGCTCTCTCCCCCTTCCCCTTTCCACCAGGCAGCCCTCCACTCCCATCATGCCTTGTTCCAGTCACAGCCCCTCTCCTTGGTTACCAAACCAACTGAATGAACCTGTTAAGGCAATTCTCTCCCATTTATTGTGCTGTATATTGCTTTTCTTTAAAAACAAATAGGTATTAGAACAACTTTTTTCTAAATAATGAAAAGGAAGAAATATTATTGGTCAATATTTGACTGTCTCCTTTTCTACATCTCTCAATGAAACAAAATGTATTTTTTGTAAAGTTTACTGCAGAACTGGCTTTGTTTTCATGCATTTATCCAATGAACCTCTTGTATAAAAGAACCAATGTACATACAGTTTCTTTATAAAAACAAAAAGGAACAAAAACATGTTTTCTTTGTAGCCAAAATCTGATTAATGTTAGTATTATGTTTTAAGTCCTAGTACTGGCCAATAATTTACAGCCCCTGTTTCAATTCAAGAGTGTGTGCCCCTTCTTTGACTTGTTAAATAAACATTTGAAATGGTTTCTTACAAGAAATGTCTCTTTCTGTCTTTTCAAGCGCATTAGTCATTTCATAAGAAGATTCTTTGTTAAAAAGGTAATGTGGTCAGGATAAATATCCCTGTAATAGTGACTCAGCTGATATGTGCCTTTTTTGGTCTTGAGGGCGTAGCTTTAATGAGCAGTGTAATTTTATTACACCCGCAGTGAAACTGAATAACAGTCTATAATACACCTGTCATTTTAGGCTCATGTTAATTCTAAACTGGAGACGTCTTCATAAAAATCTTGCTGATGGTGGCAATGAGTTAAATGTTTAATAAAGCAGAATTAGGCTAACCACAGTGGAAAATGAGCGTCTGAATCAGGGTAACGAAATTTCAAGGGCAAAATACATACAAATAAAAGAATAATAGACATCTGCTCCTCGGAATATAGCGTCCCATAACAATGACAAAAAAGCAGGTCAGCCCCATCCCAGCACGCCGAACCCTGCTTGGGTTCCATGTTCCTCTTGCACTTTTACTGCATCTTTATTCACCGTTTGGCACGCTGCTTAGGTTTTAATTAACTCTGAGGTAATGGGATGGAGCCCCTGGGACCTCATTAGGCATTTCAATTAGTGAAAAATACACAAGGTAGGTTACAGTTTTTGGTGGCTTTGGAGATGAGGAGTAGTGCCAGGGATGGACCAATTATGTCGGAGCAGGGGGACTGGCCTGGGCGAGTGCACTGACTCCCCCCCCACCCCACCACCACCACCTCTTCCGCACCCCCTCCCCATGACTTGGAGACGTAACCAAGATCTTGCATAGAGGGGAATCTATAAGCTGAGAAATGTCACTTTTCAAAAGCCTTTGCGCTGAGTTGACGATTAAAAATTACCAGGAATAAATATCCAGATGACAGACAGCCCTTTCAGGCAATTCGGACCAACAGAGCGGTCTGTGTTTGAATAAACCAAATTGAAAAAGCCACATGATAAGGAGACATGAAGTATTGTCACCAATTTAGCGACTTAATTGTGGCAGAATCAAAGGCCGGAGTCTGTGAATGAGGCACCAAACTCTCAACTGTCTACCACGCCGCTGTGAGCGGTCGTTTGCCACAATAACTCTTTGCTTGTTTGCTGTTCTGCTTTTCATCATTCCGGGCACAAGCCACGATCGCTGGAGCCACGGCTGCCTACCTGGAGCCACCTCGTCAGCCTGTCAAAGAAATTACAGGTAATGAGTTGTCAAAACTGGCCAGAAAATCGGTCTCCTGCATCCAGTACAGTGTTCGGTTCTCTTAAAGACAATACCCTTATTGCCAAACTCAGACCCAAAGAGATGAAAATGCTAAAAAAAATTGGAGAAAAAAAATATGTGCTGATTGTCTCAGCTTGTTCTGGTGAATTTGTTTCCTTGCATGCACCTGCTTATCAACATTGTTTTGTTTTATTTTTGTCCACTTTTGTCAGAGGTAATCCCACGGAGGACACAAATTAATATTACAAAATAAATTCATAGCTGAGATGTGCCACATACACATGAACGAGTGGGATTTGTGCTCTGACCAAATACATATATTTTGAAATGGAATCATCCTTAGAGTTCCCATGCTGCACTGTAAATGTAGCACGCCAGTGTTTATCGCTAATAATGTGTATGAATTCTGCAGTGCTCAACATCTGCCATGTAAGCATGAGGTCAGATTTAATACATGTTAATTTTGCTCATTAAATTCTTCAAATCTCTTGCCAAGGTTCTTTTTTGGGCCTTCCTTTGATCTTGAATTTATTCCAGGTTAACCGTTTGATACATCACATGCGTTATATTGCGGAACTGTCTAGAACTGTCAGTGGCTATCTGAAAAAAAAAAAAAAAATATATATATATACACATATCTAAATATGTCTAAATACATAGCAAAAATTGCTGATGGGTGTTTTTCAGTGTTCAAATAAGGAAGTACGCAACATCCACTTCATCAAAAAAAGCTTGGTTTTTCACCGACTCCTGACCTTATACCCCTATTAATAACCGGATGCTGTGTTAGGGTCACATGTGGTTTCCCAAATTGATATTAATTGATCGTTTCTGTAACATTCATCAAGCTTAGCAAGACTCAGCTGGTGCCTTTGTGAGGAGACGTATGCCTGGCTGTGAGCTTAAGAACCCCCTTAATGTTTTATTCATACCCGTTTGACCTTAAAGATGGAAATACAAATGAGTGTCAAGAATGAGAGGGATCATCGGACTTTTCAAATGTCAAATAGCCTGCCACAATTAAGACATATTCATTACAAGAAGCCACAGGTCCCCCACGCCAAGCTGAGATGTAAAACACCTCCAATTAACATTTTGATGACTATCTTATCTGTCGCGCCACTGCACACTCTTAATCATAATTCCTCCAACATTCTACAGAGTATTCATGGTGCTCAGCAGGAAGTGATTTGGTAACAATTGATTAAAGTTCTACCATTTTACCTAAAAAAAAAAGTAAGTTTTCTAGATACCATTCGTGCTGATATAGGATAATAAATTGTGTTGATAAAAGAAAGCTTGTGCCATGATGTGGATGCTGTGTATGTTAATACCGCCATCTGCTGCCAGATGCTGAGACAACAACCACACGTGGAGTGAAATGTTCCTGTCATGCATTTAACCTGTAGGTGGCAGTAAAAATCCCGAAAACGTTTCCTTAACTTTTCCCGTGGCAGTTCACTGGAAAATGTGTCTGCTGTGATGCCAGTACGTGAATATTTAGATTTAACAAGAGAGAGATTTCATATTTGTATTTTTAAGCCCGTTCCGTGCTTTTCCTATTATGGTAAGCCATTTCTGGTGTCTTCATATCAAACATGAATGCGGTTCTGAGCAATTAAGAAACACATGCGTGCATGCAACTGCTGGAACTGTATACAAAACACAAACATCCTTGGTGAATATATCACTCCATGTTCATGTATGCGATTGCTAGAGGGATTCAACCCAGACACGAGGTTCCAGTGGAAAGCATCGTCCAGGTGGAATCACTGCACACACTGATGTTTGCTTTGCTGCCTTGTTGTCACAATAGAGCACATGGAAAACCCCACAGCTTCCACATGGATTGAGAAACGATTTCCGCAAAGGACTAATCTTCTACCTACGATACCATTTTGATTGAATATTAATCATCTTAAGCAAACTGAAATGCACACATTTGCAGAAATTGTTTCATTGAAACTACTGAAGGACTGTATGGAGGTGAAGCAGCAACTACAAAAGCAGCCGACAGCTGTTGCACATACTTCCAAAAGAAAGTGCCTAGAGATGGAAATAAGGCACGGATATCGAAAAGTCACTGTTTATAAAATTCACATTCATGTTAATGAATATATGATTGGTTATAATTTAAGGAGAACATACTGTATAATTAAAAGAAATTAGTGTTTGCACCACTAAGGAGTGTTTGACTATTTCAATCTGGATGCGTGGATTGTTTGGATGAGGAACTAAAATAGAGTACAAAGATTCTACATTTCAATATGATACATTAAAATCACATCAAAAATCATATTCAAGAGGTACACGGCTGGGAATGGTTGGTGTTAAATGATAAATATTTATTTTACTCACATCACATGGACATTTGGTTAGTACACAAAGAATCACAACATTTTCTGTATTTGAATTGGATTGTAAATTAGAACTGGGATAATTAAATTGTATGAGTTGCAAATAGTTTTGGGACATTGGCTTGTTAACTGTCTCAGGGTAGCAAATTCACATGAGATATTTGCTTTGGGATTGTAGATGGAGCTGGATAGTTAGTTTAAATATAATGTGTGAATAGTGGTTTGTGAATGATAAGAAATGGGTAGGCATAAGTACTGTATGTACTCCCTGCTACCGCCTTACAAAGATGAAATGTATTATTTGCTTAGGTAGCAGGCAAAATTTCAAGAATTTGGGGACAAAACTCAGGTCACCTGGTGCTTAATATTTGTGATTGCAAACAAATATTACTACTGAGTCATTATCTGTGTAGGTGGACTTTGCAAAAACTTTAGAAATAGTTGACTTATCCAAAGTAAAAACTTGTTTCAACAATTATTGCAAACAGTAGGATGGCATTTTGATGGTATGTGAACTGAGGTCCAGACCAGAGACACTGATTGTCACGGGGTATTAAGTATAGAAAATAATTTATGCTGATTTCCTAACCATCTTTCATTGATAAGATGTTATGACTGTAATATATATGTACACAGGTGGTTTGTCGTTGCCCCGTCCTGTTTGTATTGAGTGTGCTCCGCAGTTGGTTCGTCTGGCAGCTGGAGTGGCACATTTCCCCCGCGCGCCCTCTAGGTGTCACTCATTCGCGGCGGCGGCGTCGCCTCTGTGTTGTCATGCAGCTGCAGAGGAAGACGCCGGCGCGTACCATCGGAGTGCGCATGCGCACCAGGATATTCTGCATCTCTAAATGCCAACTTCCATTTTGAGTCTTTAAAAAAGATTCAAGTGGGTCGTGTTTTGCAAGCGAACAAATGACTGTATAGTAAAGATTATAGAGTGGAGAGATTTTGAAGTAGCTTCGCTGCTCATCTCCGCACATAAGACTTGGAGGAGCACTGTAAATAAACGAAAACACTCTTTATTTTTAATACTCAGATTTGCCTATTTACTTAATTAAACGTATGGTTGACGTTTTATTCTACAATATTATACTTAATCGAATATACTCACGACAAAGCCTGATACTATCGATCCCAATATATGGCATATCGAGCGCATGCGGACTCAGAACGTCCCGTGACCAAAGGTAACGGATTAACAAGATAGTCCACTACGAGTCACTTCCTTTATCACTGCCACATGGGTTCTAGCCATGGACTATGTTCTAGCCATATGGTTCTAGCTCTGCTACCCCTCGCCCCCCTTTAGCAAACGAGCTAACGTGATCAAAGATTATGGCCGATGGCTTAGTCCCGTAGTCACTCAAGTAATTTTTGGGCACATTTAGTAGAAGTCGAATAACCTCAGAATGACTTGTAAAATGGCACGTCAAGAAACGTAGGCGCCTCATTGTTGACAATAAAAAGACAAAAGGACTCTTAGAACAAACCTTAGCTAATGTATGTCTCTGGCGTTTTCATGTGATTGACAGGAACGACTCTCAGTAGGTGTTCAGTAGGTGAGCCCAGATTATCATATCTGGAGCCTGGGCGATCAGAGAAAGACCCCAATCTTCCCGAACGATCACTTTTCCATGTAAACGCAACCGAAATCAGAAAACTGCCACCAAGCGTCATTCGTTACGTCAAATGACGCCGCTCTGTTCGGGAACAGGAAGTGTGCACCATTTTTCACACTCGCTGCAATCGTCAGTGTACTATCTTGTCAGGCCAGCGTCTTCGGCGCGACTCGCTGGTGTGGGGGAGCAGGACCCGTGTCAAACGTTCAAACCTGTCGCCGTCGCCCGAGCCGAACGGCAGTCGATTGCATCCAGGTGTTCCGTCGGGTCACCAGCGTGGACGCCATGAAGACGGGCCTCCTGGCACTCGTGATACTGCTGTGCTGCTGTTTGGTCCGAGTCAGAGGTGAGCGGAGCTCCGCATCGTTCTGGTTTATGCCTCCTCCAGACCAACGTCAGTCGCCGTAGGATTGTTAGCTTCGTCCCCAAATCCACGTTAGCTAGTTAACTCGGGCAGCGCGTCCGGGAAAAGTTAATGTCATCGTCGTCAGTATTTTTTTTTCCGGTACATTTGACCGTGTATAATTTCGAATTGTTAAAACGCATAGAGAATAAATGTACACATTTGACGCACACGTCTGCTGTTTGAATAATACAGGATAATTGGGTTGGCTATTGTTAAGTGTTGTGTCAAACAGATGAGCGAATTACTGACTGCCAAAAAAAAAAAAAAAAAAATCACAAAACTAAGGATGTGCCAAATTTGAAACCCGAAAAACAAACACCCGAAACGATACTTGCCCATCAAGTTGACAAAGGAGGCGGAAGACGCCAACCATTACGTCCTGGAGCGTGACCAGACATCTTTGATTTGCTCATGTTGGCTCAGCTTTTATCAAGATGCAGCCTCGTCTTTCAACGGAGTGATTATTATTATTATTATTATTATTATTATTATTATTATTATTATTATTATTTGTGTTACCGGATTAGATTTTATGACAACTTTTTGTGTGTGTGTAACAGATCGAATCCAGCAGGTTTTCATATATGGACACATTGACAGTGTCGTCATTTCAGTTTCTGGCACTCCTCAGGACCGCTGCCCCCCACCCGCCCCTTTGCTTTTTGTTATATAAACAAATAGCTGCAGGAACTCTAGGGAGGGCAGCTACCTCCTCAGGTTGTCTCATGACATTACTCCACTGCCTTTTCTTCAGGGCCACCGAAACCGATCATAGCTGTGCCTTACCTGTGTTCCTCAAAAATGGTGTCACGACACCTTCCTTCCTTTCCCTTCCTTTCAATGCAACGAAAACAAAAAGAAGTAATTTAAGACTTGTGGAAGTGTAGTGTCAAACCAAATGGCAGCATCATGAGGGGCAAAGTACTTTAGGGACAGTGTTCGACTTGCAACTGAAATTGGATGAAAACGCCATTTGGAATATTAAGCGGAGGCGCCGAAGATTTCACTTACTGAGGAAAATGGTCTTTGAGTGTCGTCTTCTAGTTTAACTGTCTTAACATTGTTGAGTTCTGCTCCAGGATCACTGGAGTCTGGCAAAAAGCCCTACGCTCTCGCTGGGAGAAGCGAGTGGTACGGAGAGCAGAGATTATAATTAGTCAACCCAACCATCACCACCCAGGGGAT
>CAAKHG010000103.1:3033-13696 GCA_901007715.1 Dactylopterus volitans
TAACTTGAGCAGGAATGCGCATTAACCGCCACATTTTCACACGTTTTCATCCCGATGTCTCCAGTTAAGGCCGCGCGAGTGTTGCGAAACTGATGTAACAAACACAAAGGCGAGCTGACCTCGTGAAAGCAGCTCCTCTCCCAGCTGGATCTCATCCAGGAAGAACTTCTGAACAGCTTCCTCGTCCTTCAGGTCAGGAAGCTGGAGGTGTGGAGAGACCACGCGTTACGAACACAGCTGCGACCGAGCCGACAAGCAAAAAAAGTTACCCGTTTACCAAGTTTCCCCATTTTTTTTTCTCCTACCCTTGCCAGTCCAGACTTTCCTTTAGAAACCTTTTGCTTTCTCCTACCTGTGAGACAAAACTGGCTTTAGGCCGCTGTTGTGCACCACGAACCAGCGCCCGCGCTACAACGGGCCTCCGCTCTTAAGCCGGCGAAACGACGCCGTTGCCGGATCGTCAACTTGAGCTGAGCGCGAACACGAGCAGGTACGCGCGGCGCGGCGCGACACTAGCTGCGGCCACGGGTTTGAAGGCGGCGCCCGGAGGTCGGTCGGTCGGTCGGCCGGTCGGCGTGCGGCCGCGCGGAGGCTAGCGGCTACCGCACCAACGGCTACTTACGTTCACGCAGCTTTTCCTTGAAGTGCGGGTCGCTGCGTCGCTTCCTGTCGAAATAGATGCAGTACGCGACGAAGAGCGCTCCGCACAGCCCGGCCACGGCCACGCTGGTCCTGCCGCTCATCATGACGGCTGCCGCTCGCGACACGCGGACGGCATGGAGCGAGGGAGCGAGGCGGGGGAGACAGACACGGGCTAACGGCTAGCACGCGGCTCGGCGACTACGTCACCGAAGATGGCGGAGTCGGCGGCGTCGGAGGTTGCTGATTGGCCGGTGCTGCGCTGCGTCAGCGGAAGAGAGTCGCTTCACGATATCCGCGAACGAGGCGAAAAGTGTGACCGTTCGAGTGGCTCGTTTAAAAGGTGGCGCGATTCGTGCAACAGATCCAAAGTGGCGTAGCAGCAGACACATGCGGGCATCGTTTCAAGGTCACAATGGAATTTCACCCTCAAGTCACGAGTAGATTGCTTAAACAGGTGCAAAAAGCATGATTGTCACTTGTCACTTGTGCCTCTCAAACGAAATTTGAGGAAGTAATTTCAGAAGTTTTACACAACATTTATCAAGGTTACTTAAAAAATTTCAAATTTTTGCCAAAACCGCTTTTAAGTTGTGTCGCTGAACAGGAAGCCGCTTGTTTTGTCACCGTCCCTCGTCTGTTATTTGAAATGAAATGAAGAACTCGGTAAAACAAATCCAGACACTCAATAATCATCGCAGCCACAGACAGCATAACTAAATTTTAATGCAACGATTGAGTTGCAAAATGAATTTTATACTGTGATTGGTCCATTTTTGTTTCTCTAAATCACTCCCGAATATTAATATTTTTCTGGTTGAATTTAATACCCACATACACATTACACTTCAACAAAAACCGTGAAAAAACTTCCAAAGAATTGTTCAGTTATCCCTTACTAATATCTTTGCACCACTATTCTCATCTGAATTTATATTCTTATTTACTTTTTTTCCCTATTGGATTCCTTTGAATTTTCTACCTCAGAGTAAAGATGAATGTATAATATGCAGACCGTCTGATCCAATGTTAATTCTGTGCGACCTGACTGGTTTATGGTGATTACATCCAAGGGCTAGCAAGGCAGCCCTTTCTTCCTAAAAAATTAACATAGCCGTCCTTCCTCATTCTACTCATTCAGGTAAACAATAATAAATCTCATTTTGCATGTGAGAAAGATCATTAAACTCGAGCTAAAAGTTAATTGTGGTAAGTTAAACTTAACATGCTACTAGTAGAGTGATTCAATACACTGTAACCTGGATAAATTATCATGGCTGCTTGATTTAACTCCATTGTACAGTTGCTAAATGAATGTGGAATATTAAGTTTTGAAAAAAAGTTTAAAATAAAAATAAAAATTGTATAGTAAACTAGTAACAGTATTGGAGTAAAAGTACCAATCTCCAGTACTGATGGCAATAGACTCAAAGAGTAGTTCACAAACTATGGCATTTATTTCAAACAGAGGCTTCTGCTTTGCTTACATTTTTACAATAAATTACACAATGACCATCATCAGATGAGCCTGATAAATACTATTGAGCATTTTTCAATAAGCTCCATTACTTTCTCTTAATCTATGATCCAGACTGTTTTCCATATACAGGTTCATACAGCTTTAGCTTCAGGCCATGTACACATTTGGAAAATAGTTCAGCCACATCCAAAACATGATTCCTCTCAAAAGCACAAACTACGGAAAACAAAACAGAATACAAACAAAAACAAAACATGAAATTAAAAAAAAGGGGGTAAAAAACTACCAAAACTGATGAAAGAGGTACAACATAAATTAACCCAAATAACTTGGTTCCTACAAGAGAACAAGAATGAGAACAAAGGGGAGAACAAACATGCTATAACCCTCACTATTTACACTCAAAACTACAGTTAAAACCGTAAAACTGTCTGTACAGAAAAGTACATGTTATTAACAGTGCAAGATATTAAATAGCTTGACTCAAAACACTTCTCAATATACAAATGTATAACAAAAGCATACAATTACATACAAGTGCCAAACAAAACGCAACTTCTGGTTATCATACAGTGGGGGGTCTTTACAAAGGAAACACTGGAGATGTCTTCAGAAATGTTTACACATACGTCACTTTATGATATAAATGCACATTTACAATATCTTCACCTTTATTCTGGTCATAGTACATGAAACAGAACCAAATATTTTTGGTAAGGATGAACATGAGAGGCTGATGGCATGTCATGACTGAGCGCAAGTAAAATCAGAAGAATGCCAGAAAGGTATGCTTAGCTTTATTCAATTAAAGCAAAGTATACTGAATTAAATAACTTCATGTTGATTGGAACACTGACATCTGCGTGCCTTTTGCTGTACAGAGTACGAGCTGTAAATACCTCCTGTGGTTGCTCTCAAGATAATGTTGCAGATGTGCGTCATCGGATCTTCAGTGAAGACAAAAAGACTGCGAGGAGCAAATGAGGAATGGAAACATAAAAAGAAAAAGCAGATGGGCTCTTAAAAGGCTGATGAACTGAAGTAATGTGACCATTGCATTTGCCATCATTGCACGCTTTATACTGCCTTACGCAACAGTGGTACCCAAGCTGGATGAGTATTCAGTAGTAGATTACAGGTGATCCAGTATAGGAGGTCTGCTTTTTCATTTACAATTATACCTCTTAAATATTACCATACGCTGATAAAAACCATCATCTTCGGTCAAACACAGCCCTTCACTGTCAGCTCCCTCATACAGCATTCTTCAGTCTTTCGTGAGGGCCATTATTCCAGGTGACCCTCTGACTGAGAAGAGGATCAGGAAAAAAAAAAGTGCTGTCCTTTTCTCAGAGTGCCCCATGGAGAAGAACAAAAAGGCACTAAAGTATCATTCCACGTGCGTCCACTGTGGCTGCCAGTGGACCTAAGATGGTCTGAAACCCTTTCCATATCCACCCACATGACTCAAAGCACATGCGTACATGGAGGACCATGTGACTATACATGATGAGGGCATTGTCAACCCCTTGAACTTAAGCTAGATAAAGGCCTTTTTGATGATGGTGGACATGGCAAAGTTATACTTTTAGTACGCCCTTAATGCCAATGTGACAGGGTTCCCCTGAATTCCCCATAATAAAATGGCGAGCACAGGCTTCGCCATGTCGAACTCAGAGGACAGAGCACAGGGGTCTTCACTGGAAAGCATCCCTTTCCAATACAATTTTATCAAATGGAAATGATTATTGCTTGCAAAAACAATTGTTATAAATGTTCAATTAAGTAGATCGCAAAAGACAATTGTGTATAATTTTTCTTGACAAATTTCATCCCCCCAACACAATCTTCATAAAAGTGCACTTAAGTGCCATTAGCTTGCCAGGGAAACAGTTGTCAATAGAAAATAGTGCTTGTTTCTTGCTTTTGTCTCTGGTCTGGTATTTGTGCCCCAGGAGTTACAGTATGTGGGTTGACCTGTCCGCCCTATTGGAAGGGAATGGGGGTGGTGACCCAAGGGTGCTGGTTAAGTGCTTAGTGCGGTGGCTCCTTGCTGGTACGTCCTGTCACCTGCACTCCACTGACACTCCAGAGTTCTGTGAAGAGGAGGAGGAGGATGACACTGGTGGGTCAGCCAGCGTCAACATGACTGCCGCTGTCAGTGAGCTTGAGGACGGTGAGGAGGACGACGACGACGATGAGGAGGACGCCGCCACAGTGCCTGCAGAACAGGAGTTGGGTTTGGTTTAGACCTTGTATTGAGGTGTGTGGGTAGACGAAGCACGGTGCCGTTAAGATCGCATGGGGTTCGACTCACTTTCGCGTTCCTTCTTCTTCATGCGTTTTCGTCGTCTGTCTATGGAGGCCACCTCGGACTTGAGGGAGAGGTAGTGGTTCCTGATGTCCTGAAGTTTCTCCTGCAGAAAAGAGATCCTTTCCAGGCTGCTCATCTTCTCCAGGTCAGCTGGTGGAATGTTACCAGAAATTTAAATTCAGTTCATTCGGGGACAGACAAACTTAAACATCTAAATGCAAAAAAGGACAAGTTCACCAACAACAATAAAAGAGTATACGTGTACAATGTAAAATTTGCTGCAACACTTACACATCTGGAAGCTCCACTTATAGACACGTGGCGATCTTCCATGGTTGTCGCGGTGCTGGCCGTGCTCTGCGTCACCCTGCTTGTGATACTTATGGCTTGAAGGGGGAGATCGCCCGTGACACTTGGGCGAACTGGCAGCCTTCACATCGGATGCGTTGTTCTTCGAGGCAGTTGATTTGGCAGCGCCCTCGACGATGGACTGATCCTCACTGTCACTGCTGTTGGCTGGACAAGAGAAGCAGACAACGATTAAAAAAAAAAACAGCAAGATGGAACCAAAGTGGACAAGGATCGGCAAAATCGGAGCTTCTGGCCGGCGGTACGTCAACTATTCTTACCTGTTTTTCGATTCTTTTTGGGAGGCACAGCGAGGCTCTTGCGGTTTGGTTTGTGTTTCTTTGAGGCTCCACCTGTCTGTGATTCTTTCTGCCGCTTCTGACTCACTGACACTACAAAGAAAATGCAGGGGGGTGGTGAGCAAGTAGGCAGACTGTGAAATCAGTTGTCAGCTTGTATTTCTTTAGTGTTCCATCTTGAACAAAAATAATGAATTCCGTCGATGAAATATAAACTTTGTAGTTTGTACCTTTAGATTTCTGCTCGCTCTCCTGATGGCTGCTGCTGCTCAGCTCAAGGCTGCAGTTGCTGCTGCTGTTGCAGGAGAGCGCGGCCTCGAACACCTTTGAGGGAGAGCCTGCCCCTTCGTCCTGAGGAAGGTCTTGCAGCTCCCCACCCAGACTCTCCACCTCCACCGTACTGCTGTCCGTCTCGCTGCGCCCGCCTGCAACTTCCTCCTGCACTGTTCCAGGTGGAAGGACAGCGGAAGACGGGTCTGAAGGCAAGGCGGGAGGTGTGGGCGGTGGTGGGGAGGAAGGCTGCGGTTGGCCAGAGTCTTCTACTGCGCTGCCTCCACCTGAGGGGGACTCTGGTGTTGTGGGTGGTGTGTTGAGTACAGAGTTACTGCCACTGCTGGGGAACTCCTGTAGCTTGTCGTTTTCCATCTGCTCCTCTGAGGCTTCATCCTCAGGTTCCACATCTTGTTCGACACTTGCCTCCTCCAGGCTTGAGGATACAGGAGGAGGAGGGGAATTGGCAGCCTCTGTATCTGAGTCCGAGAATAACTCTTTGAGAGTCTTCTTCGGCCACTGCGCCTGAATGCTGGACCACACGTCCTTCTGGCCTTTGGAGCGGACAGCGGGCTTTTCTTCGGCATTCCCAGACATCTTGGCCCTCTTTTCTGGAATGTCCCAGAATCCAGCTTGCCTGCCACCTTTGGTCTTCTCCTTCATTCCGTTGTACTTCTTGGAAGGGGAACCTTTGGTTTTCGGGCGGCTTCGTTCACTTTCGTCAGCCTGGGACTCAGCATGTGCTGTCCCCTCATCGTCTGAACCACTGCTAGATGAGGCACCTCTCTCCTCTGCAGGACCACCGCCCCTCTCCTCAAGCTTCCTAGGAGAGCTTCCGGGCAACCAGTCTGCACTCCTCGTGTTCCTGGTTTTAGCTTTGGATTGGCCTTTCAGTGTCCGCTCTGCTGCTCCTTCAGATTTCCTCTTCCTGGTGGTTGCCTCTCCCTCTAACTCAGGTTGGCTCCTGCGCTTCCCCACGTCTGTGTTCTCTGCAGCGGCCACATCCTGATTCTTCCCTGAGACTGGAGACAGTTTGGATCCTTCAGCTAAGGAACCACTGTCCCTGCGCTCTGATGATTGTTGGGACTCAGGTGGGCCTTTTCTGTCTCTGTAACCAGGGCGATCCTCTTTGTTATGCTCCCCCTCCTCATCCTCGCTTCCATGCTCGCTTTCATCTGTGGATATCTCAGAGGCTAAGGCAAACAAGACAGAACTCTTAGTTTCAGCAGGAACACAGCAATAATCGTCAACCAGGTCAGAGTCAAACAGTCCTAATCTGCTGTAAGTGTGCATGAGGTCTACAGGCTCACGAGTGTTGCTACCTTGCAGGCCATTGAGGATAGAAGTAATTTCTATAGACTTGACCGGAGACTGCTGCTGAGTCCCTTTGTCCTCACCCTCGTCCATCTTGGAAAAAACATCCTGACTCAGGCCACATTTGGAGCGAGGAACGCGGTTATTGTTCGGCGAAGGACCGAGGACCTCTCTGTCACTGAGCCTCTCCAACCTGTCTCGCTCCCTCTCAGCTTTGTTCTGTCAGAAATTAAAACAGTCAGTGATTTCCTGCATGATATCAAATCGGCTAAAAACGGAGCAGCTGCAGTCGCCAAACTCGTACCTTTATTTTTTTGCGGTGCTTTATTTTTGGTACGTTCTTATTGGCGGGCCGAGCAATCTTGTCTGCATTGATCCATTCGTCATATCTAAAATCAAGTACAAAGACAAGAGACAATTTCATCATTCACATCATAAAGTGAACAAAAACAAAACAAAACAAAAAAAAACCTCTCACACCATCCACCACACGGACACCTCGACTGTCTGACCCCGCCATGTTGCTGTGATACAGTAAGCCCCAACGGCAAAGGAGGGAATCCCATTGTGTTATGTGGAAGACAAACCTTCATGATGAGGAAAGAAACAATATTCACACCGACCACCACACAAATCATACTCAAGAGTTCCAACAGTTCCAAGGGTGCTATTTGGGTCATGTGAGGAAAATGAAAAGTTTCACGACATCACACACAACAGACACAATGCAGAGAACATCCCACTGTCTTTTATAGAGTGCTAGAGGACCACACAACAACATTGAGACAATGAAATTCTGATTTCACTACTTAACCTCTGTGTCATGGTACCCTAACACTCTACTTAACACTGCATTGACCCTGACCCACTGGGGAGGGGGGAAGAGGGTTGAGAGGTAGAGGTGAGTGTAGCAGCACTTTGGTTGGCCTTTCACAGATCAGGGAAGATCAGATAAATACATCAAACTGTAAGATGTAAAGTTATTTAAACAGAACCACTGCTTTGCAAATCCTAGATTAAAACTGATTGAAGTTCAGCCTGTCTGCAGATTTTTGTTGAGAGACAGACAGCTGGGGGACAGACAGACAGGGGATTCAGTCAAAACTGAGTAAGGGAAGCTGAGGAATAATCCACATGAACCCAATACCCAATTCTGTTTCTGCCACTAGATGGCCCAATGTTCTCCATAATCAGAGTACTGACCATGGGACTGTATCAGAAGAAGCAGAATTATGAGGAAGGGATGAATTAGTCATTGCTGCCGGGACACCCACATAGAGGTGTTCCACAGTCTGATTTGAAGGTTAAGATATGATTTTTTTTTTTTTTAGGGTGAATACAGAAGTTAGGTGATTCTCCCCAGGTCCTGTCTTACCTGACGTTCCAGCCACAGTAGTGCACCAGGTAGAGCACCTCTCCCCCCTCCACGTCTGCCTCTTTCACAGTGGCCTCGTACGTCTTCAGATTGCGGCCTCGCCCATACCTCACCTGCACCTTCATCCCCGGGGGGTAACACTCAAACTCCTCCCCTTCCTCCCCCTCCTGACTGCTGTCATCCCTGCAAGAAAAACAGTTCAGCACTTCCTGGCCCTAGGCTGCCCCATTGAACACCACAGAATCCCACCCCACAGCCGCCCACCTCGCTGGCTGCTGCTAAGGAGACTTGTCTCAGATAGACTTCTCTACACCCTTGTCTGCCCTGTCTTTTTTTTAAATTATCATTTTAACAAAATAAGCCCTTAGCTACAAAGAAAGTTTCCCCTTCTCAAATCTTGTCCAGTAGGACGGGCTCATAAACCTATCCTCTCATCCAGTGTAACCTACAGCAAACCAAATTGTAAACAACACAGTAAGCCTTTCAGATAACAGTAAATGGAGTGTTTCATAAAATAAAATAATTCTTTAATGGCAAAAATCAATGATCTTGCATGGGAAATAGCACTACAGTTAGGCTATCTAGCCCTACATCCACACACAACACACCTGGGATTCTCAATCACTAACACACACTGTAAGAAACGAAACAGCCACAAGGGGGAGCTAGTGGGAAACAGTCAGATGTTGAAGCTGGAAGGTACACTGGCAGTGGAGCAGTGTCGGTAAGTGGTTTAGGCGCAGGGGCCACAGGGGCAGGTTAGCACAGCAAAGCTTGGCCTGGCAGGCAGCACAGCAGCTTAAAGCAAGACTACAGCTTTGAGAGAAAGCTGCAATATCCAATTTTGTTCTGCAGCCACAAACAGACACAGCGCTCCACACAATCCCTCTGATAAAGACAGCACAGGGCATGTTTGTTCTGCACTGGCAGCTAATTTTCAACAGGTTACGGTGATGCAGATGCACTTATGTGTGCCACAGTCCACGTGTGACACTCACAAAGACGGGAAACGCAGTAGACATGACAGCGCCAACTATTTTTAAAAACTCACTGATACTTCATATAACTTTTCCACCCTTCGCTGATGACAGAACAAATACACAGAGTATGAAACACTGAGATGCTACAGAGGCAGTTCTTTTCAAATGACTTCACTGATTCAGCAATAGACTGATTGATTGTCATTTTCAAAAAGAAAGCATTAAATGGTTCAGGTGTGAAATGTGGGCATCATCTCACGTTTTAGTTAATTAAATGTTTTCGATTTCTCACTGTTCAGACAAGATGACACTTTTGATGATATTAAATCACAAATATCTTGTGATGCTACGTTTTTTTCTTGTTTTCTTTCAAATAAAGAAATTCTTAAATAATGCATCAGCAGCTTGATCAATAGTGGAAATTGTTAGGTACAGTTAGGAATAGCTGTTAACTGCAACCGTGATCAAATTATCTAGATGCACTGCATACATATCAAAACGATATATTTCCTCCAAACGTGCTCAATTAATCTTTAATCAATGCACATTATAATGCTATTAAGAAAGGCTGAAGCTATTTGAGCATTAGCATGTACATTTTTCAACAGAGTTAAATGAGCTTCATCAGAAGAAGAAAAGATGTATAACAACAATAACAATCACGGCAAAAGACAAGTCGCCGTGTAATTAATTACCCTCATTAATATAGATTAAAACACGCAAACTAGCTCTTGGCTATGGGCAGTTTGTGCTACTGCAATGAAAATGTGACCCCCATGCACACTACCTTACTCCCATCCAGATTACAGACTGTAAACATCAAAGAGATTAATTATCATCAGGGGAGCTCAGATCAGATCAGCCTCCGAGATGTGAAACCCTCACATGACCACATAATCCAGGAGGGCTGCTGATCCTGACAAAGCCAAAAATCACAGACTTTCTGACAGTCAGAAACTCCACATATGACAGCAATCATGGGTGACAAACATTACAGCGCATCAAAAGGAGCAACGGCGGATGTTCATGGCATCTTAGCATTGAGGCACTTTGCATTGCCTTCAACTACACACATGAAGAAATGCAACACGACAACGAAATGGGCTATTAGCTTCCAAGTTAACTGATATTGGTGGCAGTGGTTTCCGGCAAGCCTCACATTCATCAAGCAGCCTCCACACAAGTGTCACACTGCAAGGTGAACAAACATGGTCTCTGCTAGACAGAACACTGATTTAGATGCTCGGAACAGTAAACAGTTGGCAGCTCACTGACAACCAAACCATCCAACTACCAAGACCAGACATTTGTCAACACAGGGAGCGACTCTCCCCCCTACACGGTTACTGCCTAGCAAGCACTACCTTTGCATCTTGTGATCTAATGCATCAGTGACAACACTCACACATGGAACATTTAATAAAGCTGAACATTGAAAGCCACAAAAATGAAAGGGGACAGGGGGAGTCAGAGAAAAAGATAGAGAGGCCAAATAGCTTCCGTCAGATCAGGACAGGGCAGAAACCAAGAAGAGCACAGCCATGTTGTGTGCACTGAGAGAAAGAGAGAGATAGTCAGAGAGAGAGAGAGAGAGAGAGAGAGAGAGAGAGAGAGAGAGAGAGAGAGAGAGAGAGAGAGAGAGAG
>CAAKHG010000110.1:20365-32673 GCA_901007715.1 Dactylopterus volitans
GTCACCATGAAGAAACTAGACAGCAAGGTAGGAGATGGGCCTCTGTGTGTGTGTGTGTGTGTGTGTGTGTGTGTGTGTGTGTGTGTGCACATGAGTTCTTTTTCTTCCCTCTTTCCCCTTTTAATAGCTGGCTCGGTTTTCTTTTGTTTTGTAGTAAAGACAGACATGAAAGACAATTCCTTTTCTATGTTAGAATTATAGAAAAGGCAGAAAACTATTGGCCCTGTGAATTATTATCAAGTTTCAGTTAAAAAAAAAAAAAACACACTCATCCCTCCAACTATCCCACCATTGCTGTCAATCAAGCAGACAGCATGCAACCACAGCTAAGCAACCACAGCTTAGCTAAGCATCGGCTATGTGCAAGCCACAAACTTGTCTCTCAACAAGAGCTGCATCTTTTAAATATGTGTAATACTGCAAAACATCACCTCTGTTCATGTTATTTCTTTCAGCATTATTTGTTAGGCGGGAAGGCTTTGATGATTACTTAAGATGAGTGAAAACTCTGACTCTGAATGCCAAACATACCAACTGAAACTTGGAAATAGCCATCCTATTTTATGGTATATATTTGAATATAAGAGAAGAACACTTATGTAATATTTCCTGAAAAATTAATGAAAATGTCAGTACGTTTATTTATTTTTTTACTGACATCTATGTTATCATAGATATCTCATCTCATCTTCTTCCACTGATTATGGGTCGCAGTCGTGCTGAAGCTGATCCCATCTGACAACCGGCAAACAGTGGGGTACACCCTGGATGAGTCACCAACTCATTGCAGGGCCACATGAAGGACAGACAACCACTCACGCTCGCACACACGGGCAATTTAGAGTAGCCAATTAACCTCAGCACGCTTTTGGAAGGTCGGAGGATGCTGGGGTACCCGGAGAGAACCCATGCAGACACGGGGAGAGCATGCAAACTCCACATAGGGAAGTGAACCTGCGACCTTCTCGCTATGAGGCAACAGTGCTAACCACCGCACCATCGTGTCACCCTATCATATACATGTTTGACCATATTCCATGTTGTGAAATAGACCACCAGCAACAACTTCATAAACAAAGTAGTGCTCACATCATTGAGATTAACAGCAATTAACATGAGAGGCAGGACAACAGCTCATCATTCAAAAGAACACATAATGGAACCATTAACAATAGCGAGTCAAAACTGAAACAGACTGACAAACACCAAGTTTTAAAATTAAATGTTTTATGAAAAAAAAAAAATTACACGATTACACGTGAGAGAACATAAGAGATGTAGCAAATTCTATATTGTGAAGGACAGCAGGTTCTGCTGAAAGTATTCATGTGATTAGTTTGTTTGTCAAATCAGAAACATACAAATTACTGTGAGTTGACTCTTCGGAGGGCAACATGAAGGACAGAAAACCACTCACACTCACACCTACGGGCAATTTAGAATAGCCAGGTAGTCTCAGCATACTTTTGGAGGTGTGAGGAAGCCGGAGTACACAGAGAGAACTCACGCAGACAAGAGGAAGTGAGAGGCTCCAAGAGGAGAGCATGCACACTCCACATAGAAAGATCCCAGGCCAGGAATCAAACCTGCAACCTTCTTGCTATGAGGCAACAGTGCTAACCACCACACCACCATGTCACCTCAGGTCAGCAAGTATAAGGGGAATTTCATCAGAAACGGCGACTCTCTGTTCTTTACCATGTCTTATTGAGCACAGAAAAAAAAGCTCTTTCCTCCGTGTCTGCCCCTCGAATGAAGCCTATCTGGCCAGGCACCATAACAGAACGAATTGGCCACATGGATCCCGTAGACAACACACCACACTCTGTCCAGCCAAGGCACTCTGCTTGGACACCATGGACAGTTAATTAGAGCATTGTTTGATAGCAACCACAATTTGGCCCAAGCAGTTCCAACCTGATCAAGCAGGTTTTGCAATTCACATCCTTTGCCACAACGCCGGCTATGGCTGCTAGTGTTGCTAGCTCCTCCTTTCCCCCCAGAGACTCACATGTATGCGATCTGGAGCCATTTCATGGGGCTTTGACAAACGTTGCAGGTCTCTTCCAGTGCAGGCTGGTTTTTCAGCAGCAGCCACTTTCCTTACAATCAGGTTAGGCCAAGATAAACAATTTTATTGTTTTTTTCTCAGAGGCAAGGCGTTGGCCTGGGCACAGGCTATGAGCTCCAATGCTCTCTTCGATTGCACTCCTTGCTGTACAAGGAGCTGGTGAACAGTTTTAAAACTGTGTTCAATCAACCGGATCATTCAGGTAATGCCGCCACTTGTCTGCTAACTCTTCACCAGGGGACCTGATCAGTGGCGGAGTATTCCATGGATTTCTGGAATCTGGCTGCAGACTCTGGAGTAAACGAAACAGCTCTTCAGGCACCATTTTCCCAAGGATCAAGCGATCGCCTGCAGGACCAGCTTGCCCTCCGGGACCCGCCTCATGATCTTAATGTCCTTGTCTCCCTCCCTCTCCCTGTCATCCGCCTGGATAATTGCCTGAGGGAGTGTCACTGTGAGCGGGCCGCCCACTCCTTCACTACCCTCCCTCCGACTCCAACCCCAGCTCATCTGCACTCACCAGACAAGCCAGCCCTGTCCAGCCTCATATCGGCCTGCGGAAGAAGAGCCAATGCAGCTAGGATGGGCCAGCTTGACTCCCGATGAGCGACTCTGCAGGATTTGAGCAGGTGAGTGTTTGTAATGTGGCCAACAGTGATATTTTATTCCTGCCTGCCCGTTGCAGCCAAAAGACCGGACTCATCAGTAATGGTCGGGGTACTAATGAGCCTAGTTTCCGCACCAGAAGCGCTCCTGCACTTGGACCAGTTTCAATTGCATGCATCATTGTGCATGCAATTGAAATGTGGTTCTCCCTGTTGAAGCCCTTGTCAGCTCAGGTGTCCAAGACAGTCTGTTGGATGAAAGTCTTGCCTTGCACATTGGCTGCCCACTGGAGCCTCTCACTACACTTATCACTGCCACTGCTCTTAACGGGAGAATAATCTCCTGCATTACTTATAACCCTAGTCATCTCTGGAAGTTGCTCAGAAACTATTTCTTTATTTGTTATTTCCACTGAGAAAACTCCTCTGGTTCAGGGCAACCCATGGCTGTGCTCAGTGGCGAACCTATATAACCCCATATATATTGGGCTCAGGGTGAAATCCGGGCATGGAGCTCCGAATGCCATTCGTTCGGCCTGCAGCTCAGTCGCTCTCTGATCTCTCGAATCCACCCCAAGATTACTACGACCTGAAAGAGGTTTTCAGCAAAGAAAAGGCACTCTTCTTGTCTCCTCATCATCCAGATGAATGTGCCATAGAACTATTACCTGGAGCTCCTCTTCCCACCAGCTTGTTGAGGCCATGGAAATTTACATTGCTGACTGCCTAGCCACTGGTACAATCTGCCAATCCTCCAATCAGGTTTTTCCTTTGTCGATAAAAAAGATAAGACACTCAGACCTTGCATTGACTTTCAGGGGTTGAATAATATCACTGTAAAAACAACAAGAACCCTCTGCCTTTAGTTTCTGCTGTTTTCGAACTGCATCAGGGAGCCAAAATATTCACCAAGCCGGACCTCAGGAATGCCTACCACCTGGTTAGGATTCGCAAGGGAGACAAGCACGGAAGACCGCATTCAACAAACCCTTGGGACATTTTGAATATCTGAGCATGCCGTTCTGCCTAACCAATGCACCTGCTGTCTTCAAGGCTTTTATTAATGATGAGTTGTGTGACTTTCTCAACTGTTTCGTGTTTGTGCACCTATATGACATTCTGATATTCTCTCAGACCTGACCTGTAAGACAAGCCCTGACCAGGTTGCTGGAGGTAAAATTGATTGTGAAAGCTGAAAAAGGTGCCTTTCATCTGATTCTGCTCCCGTCCTGGGCCTGATCATTCAGGGCAGGAGTATAGAAGCTGATCCCGAAAAGGTCCAAGCTATGGTGGAGTGGCCAGTCGTGAACATCCTGAAGAAGTTGCTGCGGTTCCTATGGTTCGCCAGCTTCTATGGCAGATTTGTCCATAACTATAGGAAAATTGCCTCATCCCTCACCAAGCTCACCTCTGTCAATGTGAGTTTTGCTTGGTCACCTGAGGCAAACAGAGCTTTTGAGAAGCTTAAACAGCTGTTCTCCTCTGCGCCAGTCCTGGTTCAGCCTGACCGAAGCAGGCAGTACATTGTGAAGGTGGATACCACTGATGCTGGGGTTGGAGCTGTGCTGTCCCAGTACACTCGCCTGGAGAATACGCTGCGCCCATGTCTTTTTTCTCGCAGATTTTCTTCTGCCAAGGTAACTATTATCTGAACAACTGTGAGTTATTGGCAGTAAAGATGGCATTGGAGGAATGGCGGCACCTGCTGGAGGGAGCAGAACTACCCTTTGTTGTCCTGACTGACCATGAGAACATTACTTATACCCAGTCTGCCAAGAGGTTGAACTCACGGCAAACAAGATGGGCCCTGTTTTTCACCCGTTTCGTCTTCATCCTCCTGGTCCTCGTAATAGTAAGGCTGATGCTCTCTCCTGGGACAGTCCGCCTCCTGACCGGGTGATGGGCATGTTCTCATGAGGAGTTGAGAAGACTGTCAGGGAAGCCCAGCAAGAGGACCCTGACCCAGGTACTGGACATCTTATCTGTCTGTGTCCAGCTCAGCCTGTCCACAGGTCCTGCAGGGGGCTCACTCCTCCCGGCTCACCTGCCCCCCTGGCATAACCAGACCATCTCTCTGCTCTACCATCATTTTTGATGGCGTACGCTAGCTAAGGACACCTGGGAGTTTGTTACCACCTGCACGATCTGTGCCCAGGGCAAGTCTCTTCACCTGGCTCCTGCAGGTCTGCTGCAATCTTTCCTTGTTCCGGGAAGACCCTGGTCCCACATTACTCTAGACTTTGTAACTGGCCTTCCTGTCTCCAGAGGTAACGTGGTCACCCTGCCAATCATCAATTGCTTCTCTAAAGCTGCTGATTTTCTGGCGTTGCCTAAACTCCCCACAGCCTTGGAGATAGCCAACCTCTTCATCAACCATATATTTCGGGTTCATGGGATTCCTCTAGAGACGGTATCCGACAAAGGCCCACATCCCGGGTGTGGAGGGCTTCTGCTAACACCTTGGGAGCCTCAGTTAGCTTAACCTCTGGTTACCATCATGGTCCAACAGCCAGGCTGAAAGGGCTAATCAGTTCCTGGAGTCCGCCATCCGATGTGTTGCTGCCACCAACCTGTCGACTTGGATCACTTATCTCCCATGAGTAGAGTATGCCTACAACTCCCTCACTTGCTCTGCCTATGGGTTGGCCCCATTTGAGGCCTCACTTGGCTACCAGCCCACCTGTTCCTAGCTCAGGAAGAGGAGATTGCAGTTCTGTCTGTACAGGACTTCGTCCAGAGGGCCCAGGAGGTGTGGAAGAGCACTCAGGCAGTCCTGCAAGGAGGCTAACCAGCGTTCTGCCTACCACCACCGTAACCCAGCTCCCTCTTATAAACCTGGTCAGTCTATCTGGCTTTCCACCCGGAGCATTCCATTGGCCACTGAATCCTATAAATTGTCGCCTCAATATATAGGTCCCTTCCCCACTGAAAGAATAGTGAACCCCGCAGCTGTCAGTTTGACTCTCCGTGACTCTAGGAGAATACATTCCATCTTCCATGTTTCACAGCTCAAGCCTGTTTTCACCAGTCCCTTGTCCCTGCCTTCTGCCTAACGATCCGTGGGGCAGTCAAGAAAAAGTGTGAAAGGAGGTGTAAATGAGATGACCCATTACACCTGTGAACATAGTGGGATGCTACTGCTAATTCACATTTCCTTACGGATTTTGTTATGAATGCTGTATGGCGTCTGTTCTTTATGAACTACCCTTGTCCTAATTATCATAAAATCACAAAGTCAATTGCACTTATCATTGGATTAAAAGGAATGTTTTCCAATGCTTTCACCTATTCTTGTCAGTGTGCTAAAATAAAGTCTAAAAAGTGTGAAGTTTTTACACAATTCACATATGAAGTAGATCCTGCATCTATCCTGCATGGAATTCAGAATGCAATCAATACCGTTTTAGAAGAAAAAAAAACATGTCTTGTTACATAAAATAAATATTATTCCTTAATTCAATAAAATGCTGATGAAAGGGATTGGCTTCCCCTGCCAGAAACCTGGTTGAGTCTTATAGACAATGAAAAGCATCTGTAAACCAACATTTTCCAAACTAATTAAATTAAATAGTTATTTGAATTCTTCTATTAATATAGATCAGCAGCTTTGTTCTACACAAAAACAAAAGTCATTACTTATTTATCACATCTTTATTGGTTTTTTTGCAAACAACACAACCAACTTTTAACAATAAAAATATCTCTTTATTCTTTGAGATAAAATATCAAAGATAGACGCTTATTACACCGTTACAAAACACACAGGAACGACACAACAGTGAACAAGGTATAACCCAATAACTTTCCCAGATATAAGACTATTCTTTCATTTATGACTTGAAGAGGTGAGACACACACCACCTGGTTTATATTATTAATGGAATGTTCTAAATTTTGCCTGAAATGAATGTCTGATGTTTATAAGAACATTTTTTGGCAAAAAGCATCTGGTAATTTTAGCAGAGTCATATTATGTTTCTTTGCACAAACATGTGGGAATAAAACATGGCCTTCAAACTAGATGTTTTAAGCTTGCTATGTAAATTCTAACTATTGTCCAATGTTTCAATCTTTGAATAGTCAATATTTTCTGGTAAAGCTAGTTTCACCAACATGGTGCAACTGTATCAACATAGGCAACAGAACACTTTCTAAACTTAACATCATCACTGAATTTAACAATCCTCTGGAATCCAACCACTGCAAAGTTAATTTGAAATGATTGCATGAAAAAAACAGATAAACAGCAATTGTAAATTATGTTCTGTAGGGGAATTTCTGCAGAACACATGAATTGACTTTGGTTTGCAGTCAGAAAAATGGCTTAAATGACTTAAAGGGACAATGTTGCACAGATTACTGCACAACCCTCATCTTCAACAATATTACAACAACACTAGGAAAAATACAGTAGTAAATGAGCCATGTAAAATGGGTATGACTGTTTTACACATCGACACTATACAGAAAGACAAAGGATGGTGTGGCAAAATTAAGTTTCATAAACATATCACAACAGAAAGATGACGAGCATTAATTTTTCCAATAGCTACTCCACATTTTTCTGTCATTTTCTTTGTTATTATCTGAAGACTAGAGGTCTTAATATCTTTCTTTCCTCGAAAATACGATAATTCTAGTCTAAACATCCTTACATAATCCTAGAGTCTATATAAACCTGTATGACAGAGTACATAGCAGACCAACCAGTGGCACTAACAGTTATTTCTAGATTAAAGCTATTCCAGTATCCAATATCTGGTATTATAGTTTTTGGTTTAGTTAAACTTAACCATCACTTGAGAAATTTTACTATATATTTTACAAAATCCTGTATGGATAGGCAAGAAATGGGTAAACATATATTATTAAGGTTAAGACTGGCTGGAAATCCGAATAATGGAAAAAAGATGGAAAGACTTGCTGCAAGATAAAAATGTAGAGATTCACTCTGTGTATATGTCCTGTAACTCCTTAATAAATTAAAGGCTGTACTTTAGTTTTAGGTTTTGTTTTTTTTTGTTTTTTTGCCAAAATAATGACATATTATTTCAGCAACATGAGTATGTCTGTACGCACGTGGGCTTGTTGTAAACAGTGTAGAAGTGTAAGTACTGTTGTCCTAATATCATTAACTGGTGACTCTTTACATCTCATGGGACAGAGCGACTCCATTGACCTGCATGTTAATGGGCAGCTCATCATGCTGACCGTTGGCCTTTGGCTGAACAGCAGGATGGTCAGAAGGGTGAGAGGTGAACTGGATATTAGATCCATTTAGGCGGTGGACACGATACGTCTCATAGTGGATGCTGCCTGTGATGTCCTTGATGTTCTGCATATGCGTCCTGGAAGATATGATAGTTGTACAATAACAGTAAGCTTGCCTGCAATTTAAAATATAGTTGTGTTGAATTTAATGCTTAAAAAAAATGCTTTTTAGAAATGTCTTTGAAAGTACGATTTGTAGGAATATGAACAAGCCAGCACTGTCATAGTAAATCACTGTAACATGAAGAAGCTGCAACCCATCCACCTTACAACCACCTTACAACAGCAGTTGACCAATGTCAACAGCTGTATCCACAATCTCATGCTTCCGGTCACTGCCCACAGCTTTTGATCACTGTTGAGGTTTGGAATTTAAACTAGCTGGTAAACTGAGAACTTCACCCTCCTGCCCATGCCAAATTAGAAATTCTGTGTTTCTCGCTATAGGCAACGATAAACTTTTTGGTCTTTAATAATAAAATGCCATGTTTTAAATGTTAAAAATTAGGTGCTAGAGTTTTCTGGATTCCTATGATATACAAAGTACCTTTAAGTACCATTTAAGAAAGATTTTTGATCCAGCACAAGGATTTTTATTTTATGTAGTATTATAGAGTATAGTGGCAGTAACATTTTGTGTTCACGGAGTCTTACCTGATTAGGAGGTTTCGCAGGTAGGCAAACTCACAATGTGCGATATTCTCAACTGTAAGCAGAGAATGAGAAAACAGAACCTTTGGTATAAATATATGATTTGAAAGACACTCAAAAAAATCCTAATATTAACTTAATCAGGCAAGTAAAACAACCCCCTAAATATTATTGGTTAATGAAAACAAAGCCACTATACTGTATAATTGCTTAATTTAATTTCCTTCAGCTGTCATACTACAGCTACCTTTCTTTCTCCACCAAAAGATGGCAGTGTTCTGCATGAGCCAAGTGAGGGGAATCCTCTTACATGACACAGTAATTTTCTGAAGCCAGGATAACGCACTCCTCCACTTTTGAGTAATTTAAAACATCTCAGCTCCTTTTTTATTGAGAAAACTTTAGTGAATAATTTTCACAAACTCCTTGTGATAAGCTGCTGATGCCTCTAGAGCGAGGCACCACATCAACACCTTAAAATTATAGATTATGTAAAAAGAGTAAATGAAAAAAGAAGAGTGCTATTTATGTAAAGCTTTGAAATCCAGGGACAGGAAATCGAATTCCCTTTGAAAGGAGGAGATTGGAACGACTGCTGATTAGTGCTATCACATGAACGCAATATTAAGTTGTCAAATCAAACTTCATTTGTATCTCTTGCATTGGTTGATACCTATGGGGTACATAGTATTCATTTACATTTATGGCTACTTTGCTCTTTTTCTCCCTCTCTTTAATTTTTCTCTCAACCCGTGAAAATAAACATTTTCTTGGCCACTTGGTAAAGAGACTAGACTCCTTGCCCCTCCTGAGGGACCCAATTTTTAATGTTGATCCAGACAAGTCCAGCAACACAACAACTTCCTCTCCTCTTTCTTGCTCTCTCTGCTCCTTCACCTGTTGGCTTCACTGAAATGAAGCCATTTTTCTTTCAGCTGGTCAGGACGAGATTTGACTCGGTCCATGTGCCCCCCAAAGACAATATTATATTATCTGTATAATTTTATTCTATATAATCTTAAATACAAAAAGGTAATAAGAACAGAGAAAAAAAACAATAAATGAAATACAGTTTATAAACACAAAAAATTGCAAGTACACAGTCTCCTCCTTGGTGGGATTTCTGGTTGAGGCATTTCTAATAACGAGAAAATGGTATTGTCATTATTATACAGTACATGTTATTCAGTATTTATAGCGTTTACAAAAGTAAAAAAAATATGCAAAAATGCGCGCGCGCGCACACACACACACACACACACACACACACACACACACACACACACACACACACACACACACACACACACACACACACACACACACACACACACACACACACACACACACGTCCAGGACCATCCCTGAAGAGGCCTGTGTGGCTGCAGAGGTAGATGGTTCCTCAGACTCTAGGACCAGGACCATGTCTGTGGCTGCTGTGGGAGTATCTGACTCCTCATTTTGGCCAGTGGGTGCTCGTGCGACAGTTCTAAAATATTTCAGAAGTGCCCCAGAATTAACAATTAAGATACAATATGCAAGTCAGATCACACTTACATCACACATGTATCAGTTACCCAATTAAAATGACTAATGCACATTTGTTGACATTCGATTAACTAAGCATAACATACTACAAATTATTTAAAAAGCTACAGTATATCACATGTCAACGTATATTAGAAGTTATCTGTGTGAATTTGCACTTGTTGTGTTGCAAACACAAACTAGACTAGGTTGCCTATGGGCAAAATTAGTTGCATGACATGATGCCTCAGTTCTAAAAGCTGCTAGTTCAGCAAAACTAAAAACCAAATACAGTTGTCTTCTGTGGCTAATGGCAACATATTAGCAAAACAGGCTAATAAGTAGCCTATAGCCTGCTGTCACTGACGTCACTCAGAAATCTGCATACCTTTTATCTTTCGCCTGTTTCTCCTCTTGTTTTCCTGAACTGAGCACCTGATGGCTTCTTTACTCTTTTACCTTGATCCATAATGATGTCGAGTCTTCATGTTCATCACTGTCTTTCATTACCTAACACTGTCCGTTCGCCTGTCAATCAACCGGAGTCACATGCCGTAAACAAATTCACGTAGATGACTGCCCAGATTTATGATTTTTCATTTTTCACATTTTCCCCCCGCACTCCCTCCCCTTTACCCTTCTCACACACAGCTTCTATGCACGAGGGCACCTCCTTGCCCACACTGTCCACTCGCCCGTCAATCAACCTGAGTCACGTGACGTAAACAAATTCACGAAAATGACTGCCCAGTCGCCCCAGGCGACTGAGATGACAGGAGTAGTTCCACTCCCGAATGACCCCAGTGACCCAGTTGATGTGAGAGTTGCGAAGACAGAGCCAAGGATACCCCAGGATGAGAGGCAGACAGAGTGAGCTCTGGATGTGAAACTGGATTGTTTCGTGGTGGTTGCCGGAGAGCAGCAGATGGACTGGGGAGGTTTGGTGTGTGATGGTGCCCAAGATGTGTCCATCTAGGTCTCTAGTGGGAACTGAAAGTGCGGGGCTGCAGAGCAAACAGGAGAGAACAGTTGCTGAGGAAAGGGCCACAGGTCTCGTTCACCATCGTAGCGCTCCGGGGTTCCCACCCGGGGCTGAGGGGCATCCATAGGTGGCAAAGGCGCTGGTGCAGGAGCTGAAGCAGGTGGACCAAGCGGAGGAGCAGCCCCAGAGGCTCGAGGGGCTTGAGTAAGCACGACTGATAACTTCTCCAGCTGTCCAGCTAACATTGTTAGCGCCTGCTCGTGGGCTGCTGCTGCCTGTTTGGCTTCAGCAGCAGCTGCAGTCAACATGGCCTCATGCTGTCGAGGCGACTCAGTGGTGTAGGATCGTGCGCTGGGTCCATAATTGATCAGATTGTACTGTAAGTGGTATAGAATGGACCCAATTGCACAAATTACACCAATATTCACTTTACAGTCCTTATTCCACAAAGAGTCAAAACAAAGGTAGCACGGGACGTAAAACACAGTCCAATAGTTCTGGGCAGTCTTGATCAGTGAGGAAACGGGGGAAGTGGTGCCCCTGCACAAAAACAGTCCCAAGTCCTGAGCTCCAGGAGGAGCAGCAGTGTGCACAGTGAAGAGAACACTGGAAAGGGGAACTGAGGGAAACTCAGATGTGTAAGCAGATGTAACCAGAGGAGATGGCAGAGCAGGAATCGGTGGAACGCCTCTCAGCCACAAGCAGATGAAGACCAGGAAGCAGTACACAGAGTCAGGGACAGAAGGCTGGTAGGTTTTTTACCGGGGCAGAGACGACGAGCGATGGTCAAAGACAAGCCGATCAGGAACCAGGAAGGCAGTCTGGAGATGAAGGCGAGACAACTTCACATGGCAGTGAAGACAATCTGACAAGAGTGAGTGGACTGAGGCAGCTATATACTGGCTTGATTGGAGATGATGAGAAGGTAGGAGCGCCAGGTGAAAGTGGCTGGACTAATGAGGGGTGTGGCAGAGCAGAGAGTGAGACTGGGTGAGTGGAAAAAAACCCACAGCAACGGGTGAACGGGAGAGCGGACTCTGACAAATAATCCAGAATACAGACAGGTGCTCTCCCACACACACACACACACACACACACACACACACACACGCACGCACGCACACACACACATGCAGATAACCAACACACATGTGCTCCAGCATGCTGGTCCTCCCAACGGATTCGGGATGTTTTGGCTGAA
>CAAKHG010000113.1:0-18331 GCA_901007715.1 Dactylopterus volitans
CGACCTTCAAGCGCGACTCACACCTGAAGATGAAGGAATACAGATGTTTGCCTTGAAACACCCACGCTCACACCTGTGTGTGTGTGTGTGTGTGTGTGTGTGTGTGTGTGGTACATGAACGGCCCTCATCAGCATCAAGATGCTGAAATTAGCATGTGCGCCTGTTTAAACGTTCAAAATAAAAGCCTCGGGACTTCCATCTCAAAGGTGCGTCAGTAAAAGCGATCTGTTTTTAGAACAGCGCTGAGAGGGCGGAGTCTTTACTCATGCAGGCAGGGCCACGTGTTCATGTAATAAACATGCTGTGGACTCATTAAGCCACTCCGGCGAAATGTTATCGAAATTGATTCATGAGCATCATGCGAACTCTACAGTCCCACATCACCGAAAACTCAACTTGACCTGCAGTCGACGTAGCATTGTTAAGAAATGAAAAACACCTAAACCTGTTAACTGCATTTCAAAGTCAGGTTCTCTTGAGTCCCTGGGAGCGCCGAGTAAGTGCAGCACTGAATCTCTGAGGAGTAACTAGTCCTTTAACGCCTCTTTATTCGGTCTTGCTGGCCCTGAGTCTGTCTACATGTGTAGCTGGTGATATAATTATATTGATAAAGACAACGCTGCTGTGATCAGTGTTTGTTATTCGATCGGTGTGATGATGTCGGTGTGCCCCTTCGCTCATTACTGACGGAGAATGGCGTCTGTCGCTCTTCTCAACTTCATGAAGTTTCAGTGAGTTCATTCGCCTCTTATTTTGGAGGGCCTGTCTACATTTCCTGTGTTTTCTTGATATGATATGGTTAACTTGATGCTTCTCTTTCATTCTTTCTGCTGACGGGGCAGATTATCATAGTGCAGCAGTTCCCATCCACATTCTCGGACTGACGCCAGTGTGAAAGCACAGTTATTTGTAGTAATTGTGTTGTTATTATCAATTAAGTCACTGGTACAATTAAACCTTACATTTCTGGATACACCGTCGTAGGATCCTGTTTTTTTTTATTTAAAAAGGATCTACACTGATATTAAGCGCTTTAAAAATGAACCTGTGGAATCAACATGTTATGTCAGATTACAAATAACGATCCTGCTTTATGTTGCATTCGTCTTTTGAGGGTTTTTGATGCAGAGAATCTGTGCAAAAATCCTGTTCAACATGATAGAAGTACGAAACGCTGAATTCGCAAGTATTCATATCGACTTCGGTGAGATCCTTGTTCCTAGTTTTATCTGATGAAGCTACGTGTTGTTTAATTTACACATGCATCCACACGGACGCCCGTCAGCTATTCAGTACACCTCCATAATTATTAATCGCTAAAGAGCAATAGCCTCTATATGGGTCAATATCAGCTCTTTGGAGTTCTGTGCTTTTCATAGACCAACATGAGCAGGTGCTGTCAGCGAAAACTTTAGTGATGGATTATTTTAGACTGTAATACATCAGTCAGATTATTATTAGCATATTAATGTGGTTCTTTTTTCCCCTTTCCAATAAACAGTCCCGCAGTAAAAGACCAGCCAATGAATGTTTGATCCATTTCTATTTACATACTTGATTGTGTCAAAAGACGCGTGAAACTAGCTGATTGCAGTATTTATGTAGTCTTTGCTGCCCCTCAGTGGCCAAATCAAGAACTGCATGAATATGTTCACTCGCTCAAGCATCAAAGAATCCGGTGAATACTTTCAAAATAAGCAACCAAACTAAAGAAATGACAAGCACGCGCCTTGTCCTCTTGCGAGTATCCTGATGCCGATGTTTGTAACAATAAAGCCACTAATAATACAAACTTTTCGCACATATAAACACTGACACAAAATCAGTTATACTCTGTCCCCCAACAGCTTCCCCGTCATTATACAGTATCGTGTCATGCATAGTAGACATTTGACATTAAAAAATAGGGTGTTATAAATTACAAGTTACAAAACAGATCCCTGGAGACTCCTGCGTTTACCTGTTATTTCGGGTCACAATGGCTGGCGTGCAATCGTGAAGAATGTGTGCAGATGTTGCGTTTCAGATGCCGTTTTCGATTCCCGTCGGATGAGCCTTTTATTGTGAAGCGCTGCGGAGCGTCCCCATGAGCACGGAAGCGTGTTCCTGTTTGCTGTGTTGTTGTCTGGTTCTGTATCCGGTGTGGACTCAGCTGCGGCCGTCCGAGCATCACGATGACCCGACTGCAGCTGCTGAGCGGCTACCTGACGGAGCGGCTGACGGCGGTGGTGAAGGAGATCCTGGACGTGGTGGAGGACACCGTGAGCGAGTACCGAGAGGAAGCCGCGCGGTCAAAGCGGGAGAACGAGAGCCTGCGGAGGCAGCTGCGGGACATCCTGCTGCTGGAGGCCGGGACGGAGTGGCTGAGTAAGGGCAAAGCTAGCTGGCTCAAGCCGAAGGAACGGCGCTCCGAACCCCGTTTAGAATAAGTCCGGTATAGTGACATTAGAGACATTTAACGATAGATAAAGGATGAAAGAGACAACAAAAATGTTTTTTTTTATATAAATTTGAAGATAAACAAAAACTCTGAAATTCGGCGCCAATGAAATAAGTCGTCTGTTCAGAAATGTAATGACTTTTGACTTCTGGCATCGGTTCTCCTCCAGCATCACTTCCTCCTCCCTTCCATCAGCGAGTACCCATAATGACGTCATGTACTGTGATGCTGCTTGGAGGCGGGTCTTTGCGGATCAGCTGTTTTCAGGGGTCCAAGCGCGAGCGGGGCTGCGCGCGCGGATCCCAGCGGCAGCGGTGCTGGTGCCGCGTGGGCCCCGACCCGGTTGTAGTTGCTGTATTTTATTTTATTTTGTTGTTGTCGTTGTCGTTGTTGTTACTCAGATAAAAGCGGTATTGCAGCACAAACGGAGAGGTTGTCCGAAGGCAGCTGTCAGATCCGGTGGGAAAGGACATAACACGTGTCGACCAGCCGATGGCGCTATTGTCCGCGTACACGCATTTTGGGCACCTACTGAATCACATGTTCAAAAACTTTGCATGCACACCTCCAGTGCATTCAGGCCTATCGCGTGACATAGGCCACGCCCATTCCTACCTGGAAGGTAGTTTTTTTTTCACAAAAACTGCCAAAAATCGCCAGATCTTTGGATGACTTACTTTTAATCTACTTTTAATGGTGGTTGAAAGAGGAAGTGTTACGTATCTTGGCAATAATCAGTGCTATTGACTGTTAACTTGGGTCACTAATTTCATATGTGATGCTGAAACTTTGCAGATTTTGGCCCCAGTTGGGCACTAGGTGGACATAAAAGTGTTACAATTTTTCCGTCACATTAACACAAAATTTTGCCAAAGCTATTCTGAACCTGTGTGCAAAAATATTTGCCAGTTCAGCACTAGGTGACGCTTTTTGGTACAAGGTTTTTTAAATCTTAAACTGTAACATTTATACAAATTAAACTTTCAGAACCAGGGTAGAAAAGCATCTATCGCTCACATACTAAAAATGATCAGAGTTGCTATTATGAAAGTGGCTATGCTTTGGTTAATAACTTCAACATGCAACATTGCGCATTTAAAAACCTTATATGCACGTATTAAGTGATTTCAGGTGTGTCTTTTGATGTAGGCCACACCCACTTCTGCCCATAATTGCAAAATGGCAAAAATAGCAATAACATCTTTTTCAACTAAGTTGTTAGTCCATTATAAATTAAACTTGGCACATAGGATCTACGAAACCTAATCATGAAATATTATCAAAAGAATTCTCATCATAAGACTGAAGTTATAAAGAAAACTTCCTCTTGGTAGCAGTCAAACCAGGAAGTTGCACATTTGACACGTGTTGGTCATAGTAATCTGACTTTTGACCCAGCTGAGAACCAGTCTGCAAAATCTTGCACCAACCAACCACTAAATGGCTCTTTTTGCAAGAGGTGTTTATGTCTTGACAACGACAGCTTCCATTAACACAAAACGTGGCACGGTTGTTTTCCACAGCCCACTGAGCCTCTGTGAAAAATTTGGTGCCAGTTCACCACTAGACGGCATTTTTGTTCAAATTCAGGTGATATGCTAAAGCACTTTTCTCAAACTAAGCTTAGGTCATTACTGTGGAGGTGATGCATGCGGTCAGGTAATAATGGCAATAGGTGGGTCGTGCTCCAACGACAGCATACCATTATAGTCAGTAAGGGAGTTTGTGCCAGCCTTTGAATGGAGGGTGCACTCTGCTGGAGCTCAATTGCCACTGCAACCAATAAATTAGATTGTACTGTCTTCAGTGTATCTGGATAAAAGTACTTAATATCAGTGCATATCTGCCATATTGCTACCAAAATCGGAATTTCTTTGGTTTGCAAATATCGGCCGAAAATATCGGCTGGCTCCTAAATCAGTCGGGCCAGATTAAATATTTCCCAGCTATTATTTCATCTCTTTATCCACTCGTCGGCCCTTGTTTTCGCTCTGACTTTTGTCTTCTGTGGTTTCAGGGTCCACCCGGTCTGGTCTCAGTTTAGCAGCTCCTGAGCAGCAGCATGGTGACCCCAAGGAGACAGACTCCACCCTGAACCAGAGCACAGCGGCACACATGTCAGCAGCCAAACTGACAAACGAGCAGGTGTTGACACTGCAGTTACTGTCGGTCCACAGCGAGACACCACTGTCAGACGACCAGAAGCCTGCTGAGCTCAGAGAGTCGGTGCTGAAGCTTGACCTTCATCAGGAGCCATCCAGGAAATCATCACCACATCCCTCTCTCTCTGCCTTCAACACTCCTACCAGTGCAGCCCCAAAAGTCCAGCTTGACATTCCGGCGCTTCGAGAGACACCACAGGCGCTGACTCCTGCTCTTGTCAAAGCTGAACCTGAGGAATTCAAAGTGACGCCACCTGAAGGTCACAGTGAGCCTCTTACAGAGAGCGCTCATGCTCATATTGCACTGGAAGAGTCGTGCGTCAGTGCAGATGCAGACAGAATGGTCGTGTGTGCAGACAACCACGAAGGTCACCAAAACCACAAGAGCTCTCAGGAGACGCTTCCGAGTGAGCATGTCGCAGCAGCCACTTATGTTCCCGAGCTTGTCCATCGCTGTCCCCGCTGCGGAGAGGCGTTCAGCCACATCAGCAGCCTCCGCCTCCACCTGGAGCAGAAACGGAAGACTTATGCCTGCAACTGGTGCTGCAAGTCCTTTGCGCAGTCGGCCGACCTGCGGCGCCACCTGCGGACGCACACGGGTGAGAGGCCACACCGCTGCACCTTCTGCTCCAAGAGCTTCAGCCAGAGAGGAAACCTGCGGCGACACCTGCGCATCCACACGGGCGAGCGGCCATACAGCTGCCCGTACTGCTGTCGCACGTTCAGCGACGGCGACACCATGAAGAAACACAAACGCACACATTCGGGAGAGAAACCATACCGCTGTGCTCAGTGCTCCAAGAACTTCACCAGCGCCAGCGGCCTGCAGATCCACCTGAAGAAAGACATGTGCTTCATGGCAAACACCTGATCGGCCTGCTCCGCAGTGAGGGAGGCGGTAGCACAGCAATGTGAGCGCTCGGTCAGCTCAGCTCTTCTTTCTTGTGAAACGGCTTCATGCCACAGGTTCAAATCTGCTGTCTGACATCATCAGTTAAAACTGGAGAGTTTATTTTCATGAGAATCATCGGCTTCGTAAAAGTTTCAGCTCACTGTCTCCATCTCAGAATCCAGATTTGAACCTCGGAAGATGCAGCAGACGAAGGAGATCACTTACCTCTTACCTCCTGTTGACGCTTCTTAACGGACCTGGCGGATTTTAGGTTTGGAGGTTTGAAGGCAGCTACGCCGTCACACTGACTGACTTTATATTGATTCGCTATTTATTTCTCCTGGAGTTTTAATTCAATCGCAGTGTTGTCACTTATTTTCATCCCTGGTTTCTTTAGATGGATCAAGAGAAGTTTCAGTGTCAAAGCTGCAGGGGTTCATAATCAGCTGCTAATCATATCATGAGAACAGATGCTGCCTCGGATCTGTATCCATGATAAGAACATACCTGCAGGGAGGTAGAGGAAGGATCCTAAAACCATAATTAGAAACTATTAGAAGTCATCTGGCATTTTAGTGTTATCCTCTGACAGTCAATAAACTATTGACACATTTCACTGATTGGCCAATTAATTATGGCACCGATGACACTATCATCAATATTATGATAGATGGATCTTTTTCTATTCAGGGATTTAAAGAAATGTCAGAAAGCAAGCAAGAAAAGTTGGGAGGATTTTTTGATTTTGCAATCAGAATGTCAAAAGTTGACTTTATTTAGCATGAGGAAGTTTTTCATTTCCAGTAGCAACCTGAAGACACTCTCTCAGCGATTAAACAGGTTTAACATCTAACTGCAGTAAAAAAAAAAAAAAATCACCATGAACAATTTCAGGATCAAAAACAATGCAGCAGAATCAGAGGTGTCATCGTTCCTCCTCCTCAAAATCTGATGCCAACATTACCCACAATGCAACTGGACCGTACTTACTCAACCAGCTCGATGGCTGTGTTCGAAATCACCCACTCACTCACTCACTCACTCACTCACTCACTCACTCACTCCCTATCCACCACATCGATGATGTGGTGATGTAGTGCACTACGTAGTGGACGACACGGCAGCGTTGCATTGTCGGATACGGGAGCACAAACTAGTGTACATCGCTTGCTCACTCAATTTTTGCGGTGCATTGTGGGTATTTTGTTGTCCACTATATAGTGGATGAAAATCAGCCGCAGAGAATTTGAACAACACTACAAAATGGCGTATTCACTCTCTAGTGCACTATATCCGTGATAGGGGGCGATTTCGACCACAGCTGATGTGTGACGTAACTTGAGGTCTGATGGCCTCAAATGGCTTTAGGCTACATCTTTATTCCTGGAAATGAGCTGATGTGGGAAATCAGCACAGTTCTCGTAAGTGCGGAGCAGACATGTTAAACCTATCTCAGTATAAAGTCAGACTCAAGATCACCTAAATTAGTATAAAAACAGGACGGGGGGGGGGGGTTAGCCTGGCTTAACATAAAGATGGGACACAGGCATGGTTAGCCTAGCTTGCCATTGAGACAGGACAGACGTGGTTAGTGTGGTATAGCATTAATACAGCACAGAGACATGGTCATCCCAGCTTGGCGTAAAATGGGACAGAGACATGGTCAGCCTCGCTTCGTGTAAAGATAGGACAGAGACATAGTTAGCCTAGCTTAGCACAAAGATAGGACAGCGAGATGGTTAGCTTAGCACAAAGATAGGACAGCGACATGGTTAGCCTGGACGAGTGTAAAGACAGGACAGAGACATTGTTTACCTAATTCAGCGTAAAGACAGGACAGTGGCAAGGTCAGCCCGTGTCCGCATAGCTGCTTCCAAAAGGTTCAGGAACGCTTGTGCACATCTCAGCAACGTTCCTTGTTTTCTTTCACGCATCCGTGAAAGATGAAACTCTGGGGGAGAACACATGAACTGCAACACTGGTGACAGCTGCATCCCGTTTATCTGAGCCGGTTCTGGCATGACTGGCTGGAACACTTAATTTGAATGCAGCTGTTGAGAGTTTTATTTAAACTGCTCTCCTGCTCTTACAGTTACAACATTGCTTTGCAGTGAAAGTGGCTGGTAGTCCACTGATCTCATGACAACAATGCCATGTTTCCGCTCCCTGTCAGCACTGACAGGATGATGCCGATGCAGATATTGATGCAAAATGGCAAATTTTGTTTCTCCTACACATCATATTGTCGTATTGTGTCGACGAAGCTATAGAAATAAAACGAAGAGACAAACGTGCAGCTTATTCGGGGGTAAACTTTGGCTCAAGAACATAAAGGCTGAAAGCTGCTAGAGTTTAAAGAAATAAACATTTCAGAATTCTGTTGGTGTCTGTTGGTGTTAAACCTAGTCTTTCTCATATCAAAAACATCATGATGTTTTTTTTTTCATATTTGAAACTTAAGTTGGCTGCAGTGGACCAACATTGAGGCAAGTTCTAGTAAGCTGTTGGGACGCTCATCAGATCTGTGGTGCTTGTGACCTTGCCAGCCTGAACTGCAGTAAATCTCAGTCTACTGGTTCCTTTCTGGTTCTGGTCTGTTTCTCTGCTTCTGAATGAAAATAACTAACGACTGTGGAAAGTGGACCGTTGACCTTTACCAGAGTTTTTAATGAACTTTCCTTCTGTAGAGCAGACTGAACAATAATGATTTATGTTTTCATTAGTGTCAGAAGGTTTTCAATCCTCATGTTGAGATTGTAATTAAAGTATTTTGTCAACTGTGAAGCTTTTAACAGAAAATCAGGAGTGACGTGTGAATGTCAGTAGATCATCTGCATTATTTCCTGTGATTTTCAGTATTTTGTATTGATGTGAACTTTTTTAAAGGAAAAAAAATAAATGTTCTTCTGATCCATGTATTTCAAATATATGTAAAACATATTTTTCAGAACCTTGTCAACTGTGAATGTGTGTTACACTGTTCATATGTCAGTATAGAGATTGTAACCTGCTGGCTCTCATTTCCAGCTTCCCCCGGGGAGGTGAAACATACATCCCATAAAACACTGGTCATCTTCTTCATTCTTTCATTGGGTCAAAACATTTTTGGTTCATGCTGTTTTTTTTTGGCGTCTGTTTGGTGTTGAGCCGCGAGTGTCAAACAAAACTGCAGCTAGACACTAAATATAGTGTAGTCTAGTGCAGGGCAGTGAAGTGTTCTACAGGTTCGGTCTGTGGTTCCGTTCGCGCTTTGGTCTTAGCCTGCCCCCCTGCGGCGTGCGGGGGGACTGCAGTCGGTTCACGTCTCCAGCCGCATGTTGACCGGTGATACCGCCTCCACCTGTCAGGTCATGTGTGAAACAGTTTGACTAACAACACCTCCTGTTAACAATAGCAATTATAACACTACAATACTAATATTAATCCTGAGGGGTTCTGTGTAAGATTCGACATTCGTCGAAATGGCGTCTAACGGTAAGAAAAACGGCGAATATATGCTCATTGTCTGGAAAACGGTGAAGGTTAATAAACGAGCTAGTTAGCTTATTGTAATTATCCCACGAAACCATGGGTAGTTAACGGTTGAGAAAGGTTAGTTATGGTAGTTAGCCAGTATGACGGCAATTTCGCCGTCTGTTTTTTTTGTTTGTTTTGTTTTTAGCGTGATGTGTTTCTCCTATATCTGCTCCTCGCAGGTGCCGGTTAGCTTATCGGTTCACAAAATAAAAAAACCCCGGCTCGCTTTGTGTGGTCAGTAGTTAGCTAACACGCACAAATGCGGCGTTATCGTAAAGCCTCGGCTCGCTCTGCGTGGCCGAGCGGAGGTCGGCGCGGGCGAACGTGCTGTTAAACCACCGAGCTTTAGCCGCCCCGCTCCGTGATGTTAGCGGTTAGCCAAAACCCCGACAAACCGTGTCGTTACCGTCGAGCCTTAGCTTGCCCCGCCGTTAGCTGACGGACGCGTTAGCGGTCGCGGGCTCGCTCCCCGGACGGGCTCGTGTTCGCCGTCGGTTCGTCTGTGCCACTGACCCACTTCCACGCGGCGGCTCCGCCTGTCACGCCCGTTCAGGTTCTGCCTCATCAGGAGCAGCTAACTGATAATCGATCGACCGAACATATCAAATAGCTGTTTTAAAATGGAAGATTAATGCAAAGTATCCGCATATATTACTACTTTATTTTTTTTAAAATCATGCGTGAGTGCCATTTAGATTGATGTCTCATCTTTGCAGCTGCACGTCTGCGTCACAAACCAAGCTTGCAGCTGCACATTTGGAGATGAGACCACGACAACAGCAGAACGCGACGGGAGTGATACAGAAATTAAGACTACAAATTTGGAGAAACCGAAACACCTGCTATCGATGATGTATATAAACATCAAGGGTTTAAAAGTAACTCTTACTCCGAGAAGTGTTTGAGAGGAAGAGATTGTACTTTTACTGAAGTAATATTTTCATACCAGTTTTACTAGTAATTGAGTTCTGTTTCAGTAATATGTAATCAGTAATAAGTAATTATGTTTCACTGCAGCAGCCTCATTCGATGACACATTCCATTCACATTTTGTTTGATTTATTCCATAGACTATTCCCAGACTTCTGCTCAGGGGTAAGTACACTGATACTCAACCATGAACCAAATCAAAATCGTCATGTCTTGACCTTCAGGTCATGATTCTTTGTGTCACCACTTGATTTCCAGGATAACTTCCTTATTATTTTTAGCTTTTAAATATCCTTTTGCATTGAAAGCACCCTCTTATATAAATGCATAACTAATGCAAGTTAGCTGGATTTTGACATGACATATTTTTACACAAAAGAAAATAATTAGGGGTATTGTATTCACTCTGGTGTCAGCGTATAACCATCTTTAACTCACAGCAACTATGGCTCCTATGGTGGAGGTGGTGGCAGTGGCAACCAGGGTTACGGTCAGTCATCTGGCCAGAGCTTCAGCCAGCAGGGATACGGAGGCTTCAACCAGAGCTCCGACAACAGCCCTGGCTCCTACAGCCAGGGCGGGTATGGCAACTATGGCCAACCTCAGTCAGGTAGAAATAATCCCATTTTCAGTCGTATGCCGTGGTGCTGATATCTGTAATCCAGGTGGTTGTTTGTTTCGCAGGATGTTACGGCTCTCCGCGCTCTAACCAGGGTGGAGGTGGATTCAATCACTCTAGTCAGTCCTACAGCTCTGGAGGCTTTAACAGCAGCACCCAGCCCTCGAGTGCCAACTACAACCAGCAGTCGTCTTTCTCTGGTTACAGCCAGCAGCAGCCGCCGTCCTCATCCCCTGCATGGTAAGACAGCCAGATGCTTGTTCTCGACAGTACTTGCCTTCGATATCTACGTAGTTCTAAGACAGTAGTAGACAGTTGTTACCATAACTCATTGACTGAGTACGATCATAGACTGTATACACAAAATAAAGCCAAACTGTTCTGAATACAGATGTTGCCATCTTGCACTGGTGGTGTTATTCAGAGTCAGTCTGCACAGTAAATCAGGAAACAGAGCTGTGATATTGGCGTCTCTCCCTCCTCAATCACAAGTGATTGTTACTCTTAAGTTACTCTCAAGAACACATATCAATTGTTTGAAACAGACAGTAACGGTTATAGAAAGTGTTACAAGTCCTGGAGGACTTCTGGTATTTCAGTCAGAGCAGCCATCAGTCATAAAAGCAACAGCCCCTTGGAGCCAAACTTATCAGAAACATTTTAACAAACATCACTGTGATTAAAAAAAAATACCTGAAATAACATAAACCATCTTTCAGAAAAAAATTACATGTAGAGCACTTTTATATTTTAGTTTGACCCTGTGTATGTGGCTCTCCCTGAGTTTTCTTCTTTCCTTCCTTCTTCCTGAGTTTTTTCCCTCCTTTTTTCCCTGTTGCAGGGTTTTTTTTTCAGTGTGGCCTTTCCTCACTCGAATTGAGGGTATAAAGGCAGAGAATGTGATTTTTGAGTCTGGGCTAGACAAATCAAATTGGCTTGACCCAAGTTCCATCCACCAACATAGAGGAGACAGATTTATAATCTTAGTACAGCCAGTCACCAGGGGGCAATAGAGATCTTTTGGCCTCACTTTTGTGGAGCTGTTATGTTGTCTCGCTTATGTCTATGATATATCCTCACCATATACATATCTTACTATATACAATGTATGCTTGCTTGTATTTAAATGCTTTGCATCATCCTACTATTTACAGCTATGAAGGAAACTTGCAGGCTTCAGGTTACAACCAGCCACCAAGTGGTGGACAAGGTGGAGGCAGCTATGGGAGCAGTGGAGGTCAAACTGTTGCGTATGGGGGCAGTGGAGGTCAGACTGGTGGATATGGAGGTAGTGGAGGTCAGACTGGGGCATACGGGAGCGGTGGGAGTCAACTGCCATCCCAACATGGAGGACACTACAGCCAGCTGCCAAGCTACAACTCCCCCCCTCCACAGAGCTACAGCCAGCAGAGCCAGTATGGTCAAGGTGGAGGTGAGTGGAAGGTTTTATATGGAACAGGTGCTGTAGAGCCTTGACCAACGAGAAGTTTGCCCAGCAGTCTTTCTGCCAGAGAGTCCTCTTCACCAAAAGCCAAGTAGAACGCCCTTTTAACACATGCCAGCCGTCAGTCTGCCATCTCACGGTCTCCCGTATAATTCGCTCATCAACAAGCTGCTCCCTCAACAGACTTTATGCTTTGTCACCAGACTTCTTAAAAACGTTTCCCATAACTACATTTTAAGTATAACCATGATTTTATGTGACATGAAGCATTTTTTTTTGGTCACTAAATTTAGCCAGACTGTAACCATGCTGTTTGAATGATGTGTTTGTGTTTTATGTAGAAAGTGAGACAGTTGAATAGGTGCTATTCTCGCCTTGCTGTTTATACCTGACTATTCACACCTGACGGTTCATACCTGACCCTTTTCTCCTGACTGTTCACACCCGACTACTGACACCTGTCCATGCACACAACTCGTACACCCAACCGAATCATTCACACTAGGCTGTTCACCCCTGACCATTGTCACCTCACGATTCGCACCTGACCATCTTCACGTAACCAGTTGCACCTGAGCATTCATATTTAATTATTTACAAATGGCTGTTTACAAGTGACTATTCACCACTGACAATTTACACCTGACCTTTCCCAGCTGACTAGTCATGCCTGACCATTCATACCTGACTGTTTTCCACAAAATACTACTGGCTTTTGACATCTTACCACTGACACCAAAGTATCCACACCTGACTGTTAATACCCGATTATTCACACACCACCATTTACTCCTGACCATTTACTCATGACTATTTACATCTGACCATTACATCTGACTGTTCATACCTAACTGTTCAAACCTGATTAGCCTTACTGGACTATATCACACTCGACCATTCACATCTGACCTGACAATTCACATTTGACTATCACATTCGACTGTTTTCAGAACCTGGGTCTTTTTTGTGGTATTTTTGTATATTAGTCATATTTTTGGCACTACAACTGAATATTCATCTCCATGTTATTCTATTCAAATATAAACACACATTCCGAATGATTTGAATGAAAGTAAATCAAACAAACCTGGTTATGTTTTTAATAATTGTGGCAGGATTCATGCACTGAGATCTGATTCTCTCAACTCTCACCAAGGATATGGAGATGAGAGCCCACCTTTGAGCGAAGGAGGAGGAGGTGGAGGGTTCAGTCCAGATGGTGCTTATGGTGGCCAGGATGTCCGCGGTGGCAGGGGACGTGGGGGTGCATTTGGGGGTCGTGGCAGTGGAAGTGGATTTGATCGTGGTTTTGATCGAGGTGGCCGGGGTGGACCAAGAGGAAGAGGCGGCATGGGGTAAGTGTTTATACATCATCTACTGTCCATGTTACCTGTCCTGCCTCATCTGGGTTTAGTGATCAAGAGTGTGTTCTCACTTTCAGTTAAATGTGAGGTCACCATAACACAACTGAAGTTCCAAAAGTCATGTACAGTATCTGTCGGTGTCACCTCCACCTGTTTTTGAGGGAAACTCATACAGCAGATTTCCTCAAAGCAACTGTCAGTGTTTTCAGAGCTAAATGTTCAGTCCATGCACATTATTAGGTAAATAAATGATAATTTATAAAGGTTTTTCACCTTTTTACAGCCGCTCTGCTTTTGAACCACCAGTGTTTCACCTATTAGTCTACAGGTGTGGCAAAAACATGCCCAAAATAAGCAAAGTATCCATTCATTCAAAAATCAATAATCATTTACCATTTACATTTGGGAGCCTCTGTGCCGCAGGTTCAGCACAAGTCCAACCTGCTTCGTTGCCATGTAACGATGCAAGTACCACTGCTGAGCGCGCAAGCATATTATGGGATGTTGAAGGTTTGTAGCAAGCGAGTGTAATTATAGCAGTGTCGATAAAAAGGAAAAATGTCATGGGCGACAAAAGACATACAGAAATTTTTCTTTTAACCTCTGGTGACGCTGAGAATAGATGAAGGGAGAGGAGCAGAGGCAGCATTAGACGTGCAAGAGGGGCAGATGGTGGCGGGAAGGTGCGTTGCTCCGTTATCTCCAGCGTCGCTGACACCAACTGTTGACCCGCTCTGACTGCGGACCCCGGTCCGACTGGTGACCCAGTCAAAAAAAAAAAAATGTAGCCAAACACAGAACATTTGGCTGGGATCCTGAATGGCTAAATAACCAAAAATACAGTCCCTGACATTTTTGTTGACCTTCTTTAAGTATGCTATAATGATGAAAATAACATAATAGGCAATACATTGTCTTTCCATTAGAACCACCAAGGAGTCATTTTTACCCTGGCACTGTCAAATACATGTAATTCTGTTATAATAAAACTGGAAAAAAAGCAAAAACTTATTCTTCCTCTAAGATGATTTCATTATTATTTAAAAAATCATAAAAAAAGTTGGTGGTTCTTGTTAACTGATACAATCTCAGTTATGTCTAGGGATGTTTTGTCGCATATGCCGTCAGCATAAGCAGCCTATTAAAAGAGGACCATCCAAGGGGGTTTTCATAGAGATCCCCTCTGAGATGTGGAGGAAAGATGTTCTTGATGATTAAGTGCAGCAGTGAACCAGCACACTGTGTATGAAACACTAATGTAGTGTAAAGCAGTGGCTCTCAAAATGGGGTCCTTGAGTTTGTTCAAGGGGTCCCCAGGGTTTTTTTCTAGAAATGTATCAACTTTTTTCTAGAAATTTTTCAACTTTTTCCCAGACATATGACTTTTTCTTGAAATATACTGTCCACAAATTTCTGTAGAATTTTTTTCCAAAAATTCATCCCAATGACATTCATTTGAACATACATTGACAAAGAAAGTAAAGTTATTTAGTCACAGAATAAATATTTGTGCAGTTGTGGAGTTTGTTTCAAAATGTTGTCAAATGGGGGTTCGTGGTGTAATTTGTCTCAGTTTAGGGGTCCTTGAAGTAAAAAAGTTTGAGATCCAGGAGTGCAAAGATACAGGTTTCAGTTATTTTTATGCAATAAATGCACTTTATTAAGTCGTCCTCTCCTTGTGATCTTGAATATACAATATTGAGTGAAAGAAAAAAAGAATGAATGCAGATTTAAGTTGCAGGCTGCTTGCTGCTGGAATCTGACCGAATCCTACCGTACCAATATGCCGCCCCGCGCATCTCGTCTGTTTAGGGTTTTTTCGGTGTCTAGCACCGTGCCTGAAATTTTTTTTAGGGGAAACACTGACCACTATATATCGGTGATGATTTGTCTTGGGTGTTAATAACATAACATGAACATAACAGTGACTCATTTCAGTGAAGTAATTACATTTAATAAAACCATGGCATCAAGACAACACTGCTGAAGAAGGTCATATTGAGTAATTACTCATACTACTAAACATTAATGAATCTGATCAAGGAAGTACAAACACTCACCTTTGTCCAACAATAGAAGCTTGTGTACAGCCAAAAACGATCGGTTCTATGAACAGTATCAAGGTTCTTGTCAGCAGCTCGCTGGAAAACTGACATCATATGTGATTGCTATGTTGGGCTCACTAACTCCAGTTGGTCAGGAGTGTCTCCTCATATTTAGATGATGCATAGTGACGCCTGTGACTCAACAAATGCTGGTTTTGAGTGGATTGATATACTGCAAGATCAATTAATTGATTGCTGCCATATTGGTGATGCATTCAATGAAGAACCAGTTCTCTCAAGGCCTGTTCCAACCAGAATGGTGACTACCTTTACTGAGACCTTGGTTAGCTTTAAACTTGAGCCAACAGTGATGTGGCTGGTAACTGAGATAATCGAAGGATTTTGTGTCAGTGATTCTCTTTAAATGAGAGAAATATCGCCACAGAATCATGTCTGTTGCTACAAGAAACTTTGCATATCAGACATCAGTGTCTTGTTTAAAGATTTACAACAAGTAAAAAAAAAAAAAACACTTTTGATGAAATGTAACTTCAGACCATGATGGTGATGGTGTACATGGTGAGGGGGAAAAAAACAAACAACAAAACTCTACTGAGAATGTAGCTATAACTCACTGAAAAACTCCATGTTTACATTTCTGCTGAGCGAAAACAACATTTCACTGAATTAATTTGTTTGTTTAAAGCTCATAAATGTGGCATTCAAACTTAACTGTCCAATCAGAGAAGTAATTTTTCCAACATGGGTTCTGCAGGATGTGTATTAAAAATGTGTATTAAAAACACTTGAGTTCAAAGATAGGGAAAAACATTTAAAACAAATGTAAAGACCAATGGGAGTGAGCTGAAGTGGAATCAAGATTTAATGGTAAGTTTTTCTCCGAGGTTGGTCAGTTTGTGATGTCATTATTAGATGGTGATAAATGCTTTTCCCATGCCATTGTATGTGACGCATCCATCATGGATTTGCAGCCTTTAGAGCTCAGTGTCATAATCACAGCCCTGATGAAGCAGGCAGAAGCACTGCTGACTCATGTTACACTGACAAGTCATTGTTTCCTTGGTCTAAAGAGTTTTAAAATGAAAATGGAGAAATGTTCTTCTGTATAAATGATAGACAAAATGTTACTACATTTAGCATGTGAACAGCAGAGTGTTAATATGTCAACTCAAAGCAGAGTTGCGTATATATAACTAACAAAAATGAGACAGAAATATTTTTGATGTTTTTTTTTTTTTTTAAATACATTAAACAGTTATTACATGGTGAGGTTGAAGTAACTGGGTATTCAAGCCTCTTCACACTGTCAAAGGATAAAGCTGATGATATGCTGCAGTTCAGTTGCAGTCATCAAATCCCATAAAGAGACCACAGCCAACCAGTCATCAAAGGCAGCCATGAAACACGTGTAATGTGACTGATACAGAGAATGGCTCGGCATTTCAGTCCTTTACCCCCATTTCCCTCTTGTTTCTGTTGCTGTTCAGCGCTAGTTCATAGTCTACATGAAGCACATCCTTTGTATCAATTTCATCAAGTCCAGTGGGAGAAGTTGATCACATGATACAGCTGATTCTTTCATCCCATAGTCTGCTTCACTTCTGCAAACTGGAGATCGCCATTGTTATCCAAAACAATTTTTGGCCACAAAGTGCCACTCAGGAAACAAAACACAGAGACAGTTAACTGTCTTCACAGGGGTTCTGTAAAGACATGCCTTGTGTGTGTGTGTGCGTGTGCGTGCGTGTGTGTGTTGCCTGTTGATGTGGTCTCATCGTCTACTTTTCTCTTGCAAAGCTAATTATAAAGTTGATCAATCCCAACTGCACCCAAATGCTCCCAACACTTCCTGTTTCTACGATGATCTGCAACTCCTGTACCATGCATCCTCAAACTCAGATGCCACGCTGTTACTGTTAATATGAGGGTTTATGATCACTTTCAATACTGTTGTTGGTTGTGGCCTCGTCATGGGATGAAATATTACACAGCATAACAGATTTATCATTTAGTGTCAAGATATCCATTTTCTTCCTGCAAGAATTGACCAAAAATGGTTTCCATGGCAATCAAACGATAGCCTCGACTCCGTCCACACACTAACATTCCCATCACCTGCTTTGTCAACTGTTATCACTACCTTCCCAGCCAGCCTTTCCTGTGTCAACTGCTTTAATCAATCTTTGAATCTTCTCCTTTCTCCAGGCTGGATTTGGGAAGTTGCAAAGTCCACAGATGTTCATAGTGTCACTGTAGCTGGAATCAGTACGCTTATTTATTAGGATAAACCCCTTGAGATGTACCATCTCGTTTCCAGTGGGGTCCCAGCGTTTATCAAAAAAACACGACAGCCAAAAAGTCATCAATAGTGAAAATTTGTAGGATAGTGAAATGTAAAAAACCTCAATTAATGCCTTCTTTCTGGGTTTGCTGAGTAAATGTTGTATGAGATAAACGTCACCGCCTGTCAAGATCAGTGGTGTTAATGTTAGGGTGGGTTCATTTACTCAAGCTGTAGAGCCCGACCAAGTAATTGGCTGGCCGATATTATCCGATATTATCCTGTGTGTGCCCTCTATTCAAAAGTTAGCACAAATACCTTTGCTGACTATGGCGGTATACTGTCATTGGTGCACCACCTATCTAGTACATTTTACCGGTCAGTCATTTGTTAGTCAAAGTACAGTAATTACAGCTATGTTATGAACAGAAACAACACTGCAAGATCACACAACAAGCAAGCGTTACATTCTGAGATGTAGAACTGCAAACTTATCAAAATATTAAGTCCATAAAGGCATAATGGGAGATGTGGGCTGTACTTGAATGCGTCACAGATGAGCAGACAGGAAAGGACTTTGATGAGTGTGTGTGTATACATACATTATATACACATA
>CAAKHG010000114.1:2375-12890 GCA_901007715.1 Dactylopterus volitans
TTGTCAGTGTTTCCCCAAGACTGCAGGAGCGAGTTATTGGTCTCTGTCACGTAACACAGATGGCAATTAACATCGCACTGAAAGTCCAGTTTAATCAATTTACCATTAGTAAGTATTTTTAACCTCATGAGTAGTAATACAGTCACAGTCTAAATCAGATAAAGCACATGTCTCCCAGGAATGTTCAGTGACTCTCTGTGTAAAAGGTGCATGTGTGGCTGTAGATAGAGCATGTGATGTACAGGATGAAGAGATCATGGGAGAATCTCATGGGTAAGAGTTGCATTTCCTGGCCTTCATACCCTCTGGTGAGTCACTGTGTCCATTGTGGTGGCCTGAGGAATCCGTTCAGTCTTCAGCATGTCAGAGCAGCTCACACTGCTCAGGTCATCTGTGTCGAGAGAGACAACACATCAAAACATGCCCAAGAACACATCCTTGTTAAGCCTAATAACTATATGGTAAACAAACCTAGCAGTTTTTCCACTTTCAAGTCAGTGTGTTATCATTAGACCCTTTTTACTGATTCAGGTCACCAAGTCTATTTGCATTGCATTAGCTGGTGCTGATACTGGACGCAGCTCGATGGGGTTGCTTAGCAACCTCTCGGACACACTAACGTCTGTCTGGTTGATGACATACTTATCTGACAATTCAGGTTCTTTCCCACAGAAAGAGCATATTCTTGGTCAGTGATTTCTTTTTTTCTGCTATCATAACAAGCAAGACAAATGAGACTGAGAATGTGGCGTTCAACTTGGGCCCGGCTTTCTCAGGCAACACAACGCGATGACGTGGTTGTGACAGATGTTGGAATGTTTACAGTTTTAAATTGTGACCACTTTGATAGTAATACCTTCAAAACCTTCAACTTGAGTGTCAAGAGTACCTTCACCATTTGCCATCGATGTGTTCAAACAGTTTACCTAACAAAAAAAAAAAAACTAAAAAAAAAAAAAAAAGAATTCAGCCTAATTTCTGAGACACATGTTTTTCATTTCAGGGGCCTGTTTCTGAAAGGCTGGTTTGACATGGATGAGAGTTTAGAGGGAGTCAGAATCAGATAAGACAGTGTAATGGGTTTATGTGTGTCAGCAGTGGAATCTTGTCTGGGTTCTGGAGAGACAGTGGAGTGAGGGGAGGAGGCAGGCTAGCTGGCACTCTCTTCATCACCTGGCTGGCCTGTGATTCACTCCACAGAGGATCATGATGTCCAGCATACAGCCAAGCAAAGTCAGAACACTGTCCAAAACACACCTGTCCCAACAAGGACAGCAAAGCCAGCACTGCTGAGGTGCTTAAGTGTGAAGACGCGACCTCTCTCAGTTGACCTCAGACATTGCAGTGTCTTTGAAATTCTGAGAAAATCATTTCCAGTCTTCTAGTCTTCCAGTGTGACTTGCATATGAGCGAGGGAACTCGAGATGGAGATGGAAAGCTGCTTCAACTGCTAATGGAGGGTAGCAGTTCACCCACAGCCCTACCACAGCCATGACCACACTTCACACAGCCTGTATCTTCCAGGAAACGTCCAATCAAAACAGACTAGGACAGGAAATGTTGGGCAGACTTAGGGACAGAGTCTGGTGTTGCTTTAAAGGGTGAGCCCGCTGAGCCACGACAAGTCAAAGCATGTTGCGACTTTGCATACTCACTCACTCACTCACACGCACACCCACACGCACACATGCACGCATGCACACGTACGTGCACACGCACGTGCACATGCACATATACAGGTTTAATAACGAAGTAGGGCTTTAGAGTAGGAACTTTTCAGCACATTTATGTAATGGATAGGCAAAAGTGATGCCTATCATTTCCAGTATTATTGTCCTCCTCTGGTTTGACAATAAAGTCCGCTCTTTGAAAGACGACAGAGGGAGGAGAGCATGCTGAGTCACAGGAACCCAAAACCTGGGAACTACCTGCCCAGCCATGCACTGGGAATACAAATACAATGGCTAAAAAGGGACTCCAAAAAAAGGGGAACTTCTGCGATTCCCAGAGGAGGCGTTTGAGGTACTGTAGCCATGTCCGCCATAACGGCTACAATTTCATCTGAATGGGGAACCAGGATCAAAACGAAGAGGCAACACCTGAGCTCAACAGCTGGATGAAGCCAACCATCATCTGCTGCCACTCACCTCTCGCCTGCAGTTCTCAGTGGAAACAGACCACTTGAAATACAAACTTTGCCCATTTACCTCACCAAAACTCACCCAAGTTGTGCTCAGTGAATGATAAAAGATTTATTCCAGTGTTGAAGTTTCCTGTGACAGAGAAAGAAACCAGGACTATAAGATCAAGATCAATCAATCTTTTTTTTTCGCTGCTGTTGAATGAGAAGAGTCATGTCACATTTATTTCTGTGTTGCTCATGGCAATAATAATGGGTTATTCAGCATCAGGAATATGTATAATTTAAAGGTGAGGGCTATAATTGCTACTGGAAATACCAATTGCTCAATTGCTGTTTCTGTAAGAGTTTAAGTCACAGCTCGGGCACATTTAACCACGGTTACACATTTAACTACCTGCTTAGATAGCTAAACGTATACCTCTCTACGGAACACACAAATTAAATTGATTTTTTTTTTAATAATTTAATTGACATCCCCCTAAGAAGGGAACGAACATTTCCCACAGTATCAGTACAGCCATAAAGATGAACCTTAAGTGGAGATGTTATCAGTTTTGGACTCACTTTTCTGAGGGTAATCTGGGAGAGGAGCCACCTGGTAGATACTCTGTAAGAACCTGAGTTTTGATTTTTCTTTATCCTCGTCTTTTGTTGGCGTGGCCTCCGTCTTTGCTTCAAACTGATGACTTGTGCCCTCCTCAGGCTCAACTTCACCATCAACGCCGACCTGATTTTCAGCAGGTGTGAATCCCTCCTTCGTCTCCTCCGGCTCTTCACTCTCAATCTTCTCCTCATAGCTCTCCTGATCGCTAGCAGCAAAGCTACCATCTTGCTCTGAGGTGTGTACCATACTTTCCTCTGAATTGATATCAAAGAACTGATCATCATCAATGACATCAGATGGAGTTGGCGGAATCAAGTTAATGGCAGGAGGTGGCAGGAGGCTCCCAGAACCTGGTGGTTTATCAGTGCCACTTTCAAACAGTGATGGGTCCTCTTCCTCCTCTGTTTCATCTCCCCTGCTGGTAGACGTGATGGAAAGTTTGGCTTCAGCCTGGATGGGCAGTGAAGACAGACGCTGCAGTCGTTTCTTTTTCAGAGCCCTCAGGCAGGCAGACACGGAGCTGGCCGAGCGGGCCGCGCTGTTCCTTGAGGTCAGAGGGTCCTCCTCAAAAAAGCTGAAGCCGGAGTTAACTATCCCCAGATCCTCCACTTTAATCTGGATAGTCTCCTTCTCGCCTGATCCCTGTTGATCCAAGTGTGGACGCCGAGGGCCCCCATTAATCTTCGTCTCCTGCTCCTGCAGAGGATCGTGCTCTTCACCTTGCAAGCATGAGGAGCAGAACCGCCAGGGTGGGGGACACTTTCTCCAAGGGCGCCTGCGAGACTGCAGCTTCTCTGAGCATGAATCTGTACTTGCCATGGCAGCAGCTACCTGACCATACGCGGGCTATGTTGCTAAACAGGCCACGTTTCCGTTGTGATTGATAAATCTGAAGAGAACCATCAACAGCCGTCCACACCAGGGTAAAGTATTCCCCTGTGATCGAGGCAGCAGCATCTGCTCGCAACACGAGCTCTCATCTGCAACATGTTGCCAAGGAGAGCAGAAAAATAAAGTCCAATTCATACTGTCTGGGTCAGGTGAGCTCTTGAAATGAATGCAGGGTGTAATCAGCATGCTTTGATATGTTAAGCAGCATTATTGTGGCTACAGCTCTTGTTTCAAAGCACTAAACAGACAGCAGCTTCCTGTCAGAATAAAATCTGTGGTATAAAATCTGCATAGTTGAAAAGGCCATCTGCATATCCAAGCATCTGCCAATGCAGGATTGTACATGTGAAGATGTTTTTACAAGTCCGTGTGCAGTTTTCGTGGGCGCCAACTGTTAGGTACTTGCAGCATGTTTGGAGGCAGGTGAAAATATGGGTTGGCGGATGCTTGGCTCATACAGCCCCTATGGAATCAGATGACATTTCCTTCATTCCGCAGGCCCCGTCCTGTTCTGTGCTACATGATAAGTCACTGAACTTTAGCGCAAAAAACCATTTTACCAAAACCACCCACATTGAGGGCTTGCGGCGCGTATGAAAAGATTATATCTATGCCTTTTCTCACGCCCATGAAGTGACAGTGGAGTGATTCAAATAATAATGAATCTTCTTCAGAATCCATTTCTCACTTTGCATTTTAATCTACTTATTTATGACTCATATCTATTACTCAAAGTCTTCCTCTAGGACATGGAGCTTCTGTGTTTACAGGCCAAAAAGTTAAACTTTCTTGTGTATGAAGCCCTGATTAACTACCTGGTGTTTTAAGTTATCCTATATGTCTTTGTTATCCTGTTATATTACCCACATTCATATGGAAAACTCTGCCCTATGTTTAAATTGAAGTTCATTACAAAGGTTGCCTTAATTGGTGGTTTAACAGCACTTTTCCACAAATAAAACCTGACCTCAAACACAGTAACTGTTCTCAAATTAGACAAAACAATTTGTTGCCATGCAGCAGAATAATGTATTCATGCTGGCATCTGATATGCACAAAACTTTTTTTTTTATGTGCATGTGAAATTTTTCTAGATGCCCCGACTTTTTAGGTCGTAAAAATCTAGAGGTACTATGTTTCTGGGCACAAATTACAGCCCCTCAATTTGAGTGAGAGGCTTGCTGACTACTGACAGACTTAATCCAGAGACTATTAGACTTTTTACAAAGAACAGTAAGATAGTTTCCACTTGGAGAGAGGTATTTTCTCCACCAACATACTGCATCTTCGCTATGAGTGACAAAAAAAAAGCAAGAGAAGCTAAAATTAGGGGCTGGAGGGCGCCCCTGGGGATGCCCCTGCACTTGACAACAGCTACAAACCATTTTTTAAAATGTAACAGCCCAAGAGAGAAAATGTAGATACATTCAATGGTGAGAGCAAGTGTGCACTGTTCAGACACAGCAACATACAGTACACAAGGTAATTTGAATTTAAGGTTCTCTGGCACGCTCCCGTTCAATACTGCGTGCCCGACAAAGGGGGGCAGCAGAGAGCAGATGCACATTACAACAAGACACAAAGCAGAGCCCACCACTTCTAAGAACAACCTTCTCTGGTATTCACCAGTCTGGATAAAGTTAAACCACACAAGTGCTTTTTATATGCAGAACAGTGAAGCCGGCTTTCATGATATCTTGATCTAGTATTTGAAAGAATATCAAGTTTTCTCTTAATCCTTTTTACATGTTGTTTGAATATATGTAAGCGGTACGGGGAGCGAAAATATATATGTAGGATTAATGTTCCCTCTCCTCAATATGGGCTATGTTTAAAATTAGCTGAAAATCTGCGACCCTGCTGGTAGATTTATGAAAAATGAGTTCCTTATGATGAACGTTGAGAGACAGTGTAAGTAACAGAGCAGACAAAGATGAATGCTCCGCAGCTGCCATAGCCTGGGGCCATTTCTGGGAGAGATGACGGATACAGACATGGAAAGTCGCTTGCCTCCACTCTGCAAGTGACGATGTAAATTTTAAACTATTCTAATTATGCGTCTTTAGCTCAGCCTCTGGGATTTGTTTGACTCTCTCCATGCATTCTTGTAGTTGTGTCACTGGACGCCATTGCTCTTGGGGAGTGAGTCTACATGTCCAGACATAGATCCATGAGCACCAGTGTGTTTTCACTGGTGGCCCAACTACAAAGTGGTAGATTCAGGTCAGACAGCCTCGCAGCCAACATCAACAGCAGCCCTCAGCTCCCTAAAACACCCTCACCTCTTGCTCGGTTCCAGCACTGCGAAACATGTTGAACATTTCCTGTGACAGTCAAGTTTCCATAGGGATCAAGACTCGCAGCCCACAGTTTGTTAAGTGTTTTGTGGTTCGGTCATACAGAAATCACACAGACGCAAAAATAGAAAGGTCCATTTCACAGTAGAGGACAATCCTTCGACCAGGCTGACATTACATTCACTAAACAAGAGAGCAGCATGAGTAACTCTCCAGAGGAAAGGAATATCACCTCTTCCTGTGGAGCCAGGAGGAATATTGTAGTGTATTTCAGAATAACACCCACAATCTCATTATTTTGCAAAGGTTGTTGAGAACCAGTCACACACAAAGTGGCAGCGTTCTGAGTGCGTGGAAGGGGATCCGCCAAAATAAGCAATATCAACCGACGACGAATCAGCGCATCATGAGTCAAGTCTCTTCTCTGAAACAGATGCACCCATTTTGCTTACACGGACCTTCCTGTTTGTACTTGCCACCACCAAACATTTTGAAGTGAGACCGAGTGTGCCAAATATTTGCATTTTCCCTTGTGGCTGATACCTAATAGCATGAGAAAAGGAGTGGGACGGGGGTGGTGGAATGAGGGCTGTGACCTTGAGAACTTCTGGGCTGAACTTTCCCCTCGCCCCCTTCCTCGCCCACCCCTCCTCAACAGCCAGTCCTCTGCTCCTTAATCAATTACTGTTGGCAGTCAGGAGACCACCAATGATTAGCAGGAGCAAGGCAGACATGGTTTGGGGGTCTAAGTGTGGGATGCTGGGAGGCAACGTGTGAGGGAATGAGGAGGAAAGAGGTCCTACAAACCACTTTGATCAAAACGCTGCCTTGAGACAAGCCGAATGCATTCGTACTCCTCTCCCCTGCCCCCGCTCCCCAGGTTTAAAACAACCCTAAAGAGTTGTATTCATCTATTACTCTCTCCATTTTTGCTTTTTTGTCTTCACAGTCACACGTGAGCGGACGGCTGTAGATGCCGGTGTTCACACTCGCACATGCACAGTGGAAAGGGGCTGAGACTGACGGGCTCACAGACAGCAGCACAGAAACCCCACACATAAACACAATTGTTGTTGTTCAGGTCTTTGAAGAGAGAGGGAAATAATTTACAGGCTCTTTTTTTTTCTCTCGATGAGAATGTGCGCCGTTCCCACGCCCAGTGTGGCAAGAAAGCCCAGCAAAATAATTTGTCTAAGATTGGCTGATTGGCTTTCTGGAATCTGAGTATGTCTTTGACGGTGATGGAAGTTTAGTTTGATGAGAGGAAATCTTACACCACACTCACCCGCAAATACCCTCCACCCATTTTCTACTTTATTCTTCTGGCTATTTCTGTTTAATTTCTTTTATAGAGAGAAAAGAGGCCCATGCTGCAAATGTCAGAAATGTTTGTGTCATTAATTCTCCCCTCTTGTTTTATGGCCAGGGGTAAGACGGCAAAAGTACAGTTTATGTATGAGGGGAAGGGGAAAGAGTGAGAGAGATATACACAAAGGGAGATATGAAGTAAAGAAAGATGAAAGAGGGAGAAAGATATGAGCCAGAAGATGCGAGGAGGCAACCACAACACAGCAGACGTCATCATGCGCATAGGCGTGCTTCCTCCATGTCTCCCCATGGCGGGCTCTCTCTTTCGCTCTCCCTTCACACAATTCACATCATTATGAGCACCACTGGAAAGATTCAGCTAAACAGTCGTGTCCACAGCTTTCCCATGGGAACACCAATTGGTGCAGATGCCAGGCACTCTGATACGGTTATCTCCCCTCACGTTTTCATGTCCTCCTTCAGGGCTTGCACTGCTGAGAAGATAACGTTTGAGAAGATAACGTGAAATCAAATTATGGTTTATCTGTAATTTCAGAGCCAACAAGTATTGTCATGATGCATCGCTGAGCAATGCAGGCTGGACTTTGACTCGGGCAGTTTGGGAATTCAGTCTGTGGTATTGTTTGCTGTGCTGGGTTTGTCTTTGTCATGAGATGTTTTTCACAGCCAGACAAGTATGGTCACTGTGATGTCCGCAGCCAGAGCATCTGAGCCTCATCAGGCAGGCATTTCAAAGCTGCTGTCATGGGTATTTAGAAAGGGGCAGATCAAGGACAAAGGCCCAGTATTGGCAACTTGTCCATTTAGTTGTCCCTTTGAGGTTTCCTAACGATGCCTGTGCCCTCATAGAAATCACTGCAAATTAATTTTAACACTCGGTGAAAAGACAGATTAGTGCCGAGAGGATGGCACAAAGAGTGTTAAATATGATGAGCAGCATGCTGGACCACAGGCCAGGCTTTGGTCACATTACCCACAGCTGCCAACACTGACCTATTTTCACTAAACCAGCTGAAAGATTTTTAGCACACTACTGACCTTTTATCTACATGACCTCCTATGGGCATGATGCCCTTTGATGCCTCCCATAAAGGCAATCATGGGATTTTAATTTAGTGTGTCAGGTGGTTAGATGGTCCATATTGATCTGTAGAGCTCAGGACAGATGTTGCAAGAGACAACTAGGGGAAATGGCTCTATAACGAATACAAACAAGGGCCAAGACTATTGTGATTGAGACCTCCCTTAAAGGGTGAGAGAAAAGTGATTTCAGATTCAATTATCCTCTTTGGAGGGGGAAATAGTGAGCAGATGGCAACAACAGTCACGGGCCTCAGCATGATCAGCACTGCTCATGGACATCTTTTCTTTGGGACAAATTTACAATGGCTTCATGAGGTTTTTATTGACATGTCAGCACTAGGAGGTGAAACTTGCCAACAGGTCAGTGGCATGGCAGCGGTCCCAGCCTCCAGAATATTCATTAAAGTCACTGTGACACTAAACCTCCATAAGAAACCTTTGCTTGCATCAGTTGGGGGAAGATTGCCTATTTTTTTGGGCAGGATATATGCCTAATGTCCCTAAACTTGTTTATTTATGCTGCACATTATTTTATGCAGCATTTTATTAGTCCACATGTAATACAGTAAATTGCAATCAGAAATCATATAAATACAGCCTAACCATCGATACAGATTTGTTTTGGGTTGTGTCACAAGATGACTAATTTGCAATTTATACAGTTCATAGGAGATATTTATGAGGACAAACACTTACCGGAAAGTCTGGGTTAGTCTGCTGGCTGCCATTATGGGAGCATGAGTGAGAATCACTTTTGAATGTCTACCAAGTTTCGAACACAAATAAATTTCCTCCATTTAAGGGTACATCAGTTTTGAGGGAGCCCTGGCTAAACGTCTAATCAGAGTCGTACCATGGCTGAATGGGAAGGGAATGTGTTTACTTTTTGGAATCAGCAATGAATAAAATAAATGGGACCTGGGAGAAACCCTTGCACTGTTTTATTGTCGAAGAAGTCAAGATTCAGAGGGTTTAAACAGGCTAGTCATCTAAAATACTTTAAAGACAGTTTACAAAGTAGCTTATGCTGTGTCTACCCACAGTATAGCTCTGCTTGTCTTTGGAATGTCTTTAACATGACGCCAAAATGCCAAGTCAAAGTATAAATAATAGCCCTTGCTCTGGTCCTCTTGTCATCTTGTGCCTATTGTGGCTTATTACTCAGAAGAATTGACAGAGTGATGTATCTTCACTGCCATATGTCCACAGATTGGTGGTGAGGGCTTGTGAATAGTACTGCTCTGTGACTACAGTTAATGTTAGTTTGGCGGTTCGTTTACTGCGGTGAACAAGGTGTTGTGATCAAGGTCATACAATCATTTAGAAAGTAGAATTTAGTATAATTGAGTGTCTAATTGCACCTACGTGGGCCTCGTCACACTGCAGATAATCAACTGTTTACAATTGGTAATTTCCCTTTCTCTCTAAACAGCTACTTGAGCTCTTTGCGGTAGATGAATGGTTTAAGCACGATACCCAGGAAAAGGATGTTTGAATTATCCATACAATCAACTTGCTTTTATTTCACTGACTCATTATTTTGAGACTTGTTTCACCCACACTTTTCTTTGGTTTAAAGTTGACCTTTTCTCAACATGAACCTTGTACAGGGGGCAAACTCTCTTGTCCCCATGTGCAAATAACATTGTTTGCTGCTGACACCTGTTTGCAAATAACTTCTGCCTTTATAAGATCAATATTGATGTTATTTGGGGAAGTTTAGTAATATGAAAAGAAAGTCTTAAAGTGCATGTCCATGTGACACACAACAGCATGAGAAAATTATAAAGTTCAGGCTTATTATTCTTTGCCACTTTTTTGTTAACATTTAAGATAAATCAAAACAGTTTTAAAATAAACTACAATGTCATTAGAGATGTTTGAGCCAATTTGTCCACTCCTCTTTCCCAACCTGTCATACTGGTATGATGTTCTACAAACAAGAACCACAGCATGTGCTCTCATCTCTGATGTGTGCTTTTATGGTGTCCAATATGCAAACTGGCACACAAATTGCTTACAATTTCCCAAAATATTTACTTGGTTTGTTAAGTTGATGTTATGATTTGCTAACCTGTTTGAAAATTGCCTCGAGTCCTGTTGAATCCCTCAGATGAATTACTTAATTGTTATAGTGCATACGTGTGTTTGCATGCTTATTTGCATGT
>CAAKHG010000121.1:3135-14848 GCA_901007715.1 Dactylopterus volitans
CACACACACACACACACACACACACACGCGGATTGACGATTGCAATCGAGGTCAAAGTACAATGCGTGTTTTGAAACGCACCCACGGGTGCATCAGCAGGTTTCATGACCTCCCTCCCCCCTACACACACACACACACACACACACACACACACACACACCTGTATATGTGGCACACTGGGAAGTTGTGGTCCACGCAAGTGTGTGTGCATGATGACCTCACTTGTGTTTTTAACTCACCAGATCGTAATTGGACGGGTTTATCTAAAAAATTTTGACACGTCCTGACTGTTTTGATTTTTTTTTTTTTTTTACACGCATCAAATGATGGTTAAATCGGGAGCAGCCACTTAACACACTGCTAGGGTTGCACATCAGGATCGGCAGTCTGCCAAAAAAAAAGAAAAAAAAGAAAAGGGAACCATGACACCGGTATCAGCTGGTAAGAAGTTTTGCTTTCAAAATAGCTTAATGTCAGTGATTTGAGAGCAGCAGTGTTTGCTGCACGCGCATATTCTGGATATGTGTAGGAAGTGAAGGTCCAGGTGTGAAAACGGCAAAAACATGGATTTTTTTTTTTTTTTTTGGTGTGCAATCCTTTACAGTATATATTTAAGTATATTTACGGAGTTTTACAGTAAACGGTTAAAAAATAGTCCGGCGTGTGTGTGTGTGTGTGTGTGTCTTTGATGTGCCACGAGCTGCCTTGCTGAGCAGCGGTGAGTCATCTGTCACCACGTTAAACTCAGATGTGGTCGCTGCGAGACCGGGTTTTTATTGTGAACGATTCGATTATTTCCTTCCTGGGACCCGGCGAGACGACGCTGACGGCGCCGCTCGGCAGACTGGTGATCTGGTTGCACGCGGCGCGTCTCTCCGGACATGTTTGAATGTGAGACGCAGCAGGAACCCCACCCCCCCCCCCACCTTGAACACAGCGTGAGGGTTGAAACGCGCCGGGGCGCCGGCGGGTCTCAATGGGCCCCGTTATGCCAACACTTCCGCTTGAGAGGACCTGATGCTTTGAATTTGCTAAACGGTGATGGCAATTTTTTTTTTTTTTTTGGCTGGCCTCATTTTTGCATCCGCTTCTCCATATCTGACTCGGCTCCTCGCATCCGTGCCAGCAGCTGCCGCTTCTTTTATCGGGTGCAACGGAAACCACAACGGACACTCTCGGTCATGTTAAAGTGTCCGTTTTTTTTTTTATTATGGTTTGGCTTTATTGCACCTATTTGCACTGCAGCATCTGCCGTACGTGGAGGAGCAGGCCGTGAGCTGCGGGAAGGTTTCATGACTCTGAAGAAATATGTTTGTGTCGAGCATCATTTACTCCCCCGCCCACCACCACCACCATCCTCTCACCACCTCTCAACACACACACACACACACACACACATCCTCCTGCCTTCGGCGAAGCGCAGAGGAAAAATAAAGGGAGAATTTGGGTCACCGTCAGCCCTCAGCTCATTGCTGTCACAGTAATTCACAGTGTTGGGATGATCCAGGCTCTGCCAGCCGCGTCACACACACCCACTCATGTGCTGCCTTTCCCTCAACTGCTTACCTTGTGCCCCCTCCCTCCACCCCCACCCTCCCTTTTCTATTCGCTCCGGTTTGATCTCACCTCATCCATCTATCCGCTGAAGACGCCTTCGCTGTCCTACTTTGCTCTGCGCTTCCTCACTCATCAGCAGATGTTTGCAGAGATTTGGCTCTGGGTCGGTTTGCCGTTTGCAGTGTTTCACTCGGATTTCCTTGCTTAAAACGCGCGGCTGCAGAGCGAAGCGCCACAGCCGCCCAACTTTAAGAACGTGTTCTTGAGACCTTTAAGCCAGGAAGTCCATACATTCATTTCTGTCCGCTGTGCTGTTCCTTCACACAGATGAGTCAGCTTTGGCGGCGAGACCTGCCCCTGTCAGAGAGGCTGGGGAATAACTCTCCCGCTGGCCTCGCCCCCGGGGCCCCAGCCACCGCGGCCCCGCAGGGGTCCAACTCCACCTGGGTGCCAGAAGCCCCAGTGGTCACACCAGAGCAACCATTTTTCCTCATGACCTCCACTGCCCAGACCATATCGGGGTTTTTCGTTTGGACGGCGCTCCTCATCACGTGTCACCAGGTGAGCGCAGCCTCGAGGGAGCTTAAACTCCCGCTAAGCTAGCAACTCTCAGCCATTTTGCTCAACAACAGCGGCCTGTCGCCGAGAAGGTGAAATATGAGTGGGAAAGCCGAGCGAAAGCACTTAGCACCAGTGGGATTTCGGCGCGGTTCCACATATTTGATTGGCCAACAAATCCGTGGGTGAAAGTGTTTTAAGTGGAGCTCATTGAGTGGGAATGATTTGTTTTTGTTTTTTTTTACACTCAGCTATTATTCTGATTGTAGAATATGCATAAACGAATAAACGAATGTTAGCGATGTCAAAATCAGGACGTTGATTTTTGCGTTAACGTGTTACCGCGGCTGCCAAAAGAAGTTCTTTAAAAAGGCGGAGGAAGCAGCGGCGTTTAATTTACTTCCGCCCCCCCCCCAAAAAAACCCCAAAAAAATCAAAGCAATAGAAGAAGTAGAGGGCTGTGAGCCATGGGGACGTGTGCCATACCAAACCCGCGCTGGCTGATGACGGATAAGGACCAGGTTGGCGTTTTTAGTTACAGGAGGAGATGTCGATACAGATAAGCGCGTTGCGTAAGCGTTGTTGGCCTTTTGTTTGTTGAATATTCTGCAAAGCGCCACCTTTTTTTATGTAAGCGGGATCCATTGGACATGCGGCTTAGGTTCGCGGTCGGCCTGCCGCCGCTCTCCGCACGCAAAGGCTTCAAGAGGCGCCTTGTGTCGCTCGGGCAACAGGCCCCTCCCGGCTCAGCGAGGGCATCGTCAAAAGGGCAGGGGAAGGGTGTGAGGACATGCTTGTGTGTGTGCGTGTGTGTGTGCACAGGTGGGAGGAGGTTACCTAGCAATGGGCCCTGTCAGGGGAGTGCAGTGTTTCACGCCGTGTATTGTCCGCTGCTGTTATTTCACCCGAAGGTGTCTGTTTGTTTACAGTCCGGGAAAGGTGATAGGCGGGACATTGTGTAATCGGAACGGCGCCGGATGGAGGCAGACAGAGGTGCCGGCGGCGCAGGGCCACCCTGCTCCTCCGGCCGTCTGCCGCTCCGGGTGGGAGCGATGAAAGCCCGGTATCAGTTACCCGACACGCACCTTTCTGCAGACACGCGACGCTCCAGTCGCGCGACCGAATGCGTGCTTGCAACGCGCTGCAAGACTGCTGAGAGCCTAACGACACACAGGTTTAAGAGGGAGCTAATTAATATTCGAATTCTCAACTTCAGGTCTTTAATATGTAACACGGCCTTGCATATTTACATAAAGACCTTTTTTTTTTTTTTTTAAAGCAGTGAGGTTATGTAAGGTTCTTATAGCTTGTGCGAGGTTCTGATGGACAGTCGGTGCATTTACTGCAGTAAAGTTTGCGCAATGCACGCTCGGTTTGGGGGAAGACGTATTTCAACTGTTTAATCATCTCAAGTCGAGCAGAGGCTTCACGAATGTCACGAGAAGCAGTGCTTCCCTCCAACCTAATGTCCTGGAAGCTAAATCATAAATCACAGTTTGTGGTCTTGAAAGTGGACACGCACTGATCAGCCACAGCGTTATGACCGCTGCATGCTCACCATCGCATATAATGCAACAGCCCTGCTGTATGTTTTCCCTTCAGGAGGAGTTTTATGATGATTTTTTTTTTGTTGAAACTGTTTTGAGAGAGGTGTTGACATATTTAAATGAGTGATGTTGTTGGAGTGTACTGGGCTACACTGAGAGGTGCCCAGAAAGGTTTGTCACCCTAATGCTCATAAGAGGGATGACCCCCACCAACCCCCCGCCCCCCGGTTTGTTTTTTGACCGCTGCTTTCCTTTCAGATCTACATGCACCTGCGCTACTACAGCTCTCCGAATGAGCAGAGGCACATCGTGAGGATCCTCTTCATAGTCCCCATCTACGCCTTCGACTCCTGGTTGAGCCTCCTGTTCTTCACAAACGAGGAGTACTACGTGTACTTTGACACGGTCCGAGACTGCTACGAAGGTGGGTGGACGGAGGGAGGCGCTCTGCCGGCCCGCCGATCGGCAGTGACGGGCCGAGTGTGTTTTGCGTGTATCTTTTGGCTCCCAGAAAGGGGGGAAGAAAAAAAAAAAGGGTGTGAAAATTTACGTGCAGCGGTGGCAGATGGCCTTTAAGCCTGCAAAGGTTGCCATCTTTGTTCTCATGTCTCCGTGGCCTGCCGGAGATCGCAGGCGAGGGGGAGGGGGGTGAGAGGGGTGCCTGTTTCCTAGCAACTGCATGAAAACGAGCAAATCCTTGAGTAGGCTTTTAAAAGGCATCTCACTTGTGTGGCGATAAATCTTAAGCTTGCTTTGTCCCACCGAGCTCGCGAGTGTGAGCGCGTAGCGCCGCGCGAGGGGGGGCTTCTCTGCACAACCCCGCAGACATCGAAAGTTAAACCGGCAATTACGTTCCATGCTCCAGATGCGCGGGCGCTAACTATATCATCACATGTGCTTTTGATGAGACAACTGCACATAAACGGCAGCAGTGCAGAATCGATCGACTGATTTGACAGGAAGGCAAAAACGCCAAATCGCAGCCGAGTGCGGCTTCTCGGCATAATTGCAAATTGATTTACCTGTGGGTTTGGCACCGCTGGTCGGTTGGTCAATTTAAAATCCCCCAGAGCCTCTGACATTTTCTGGATCGAACCATTCACCGCTTCCTCAACAAAAAAAAACCCAAATTCGCAGATGAAATCGATCACGATAACGGTGACTCGTTCGACCCACCCCCCCACCGCCCACCGCCCACCCCCGTGCGGCGACTTTGGCGCGGAGCAACGCGTTGCTAGACGCCGAGCGAGGGGCGTTTTAATGTCAGCTGCTGCGGGTGAAGCATGCACGCAGCGCTGTCGGTGCACAGCGGGTGTGTGTGTCTTGTCGGCTTTTGCTTTACGTTTAAGCTCGCTTGGGAGACGAGTGGGTCACTCTGACGCTGCCTTCCTATTGGCTGAAACAAAAACAAAAAAACCTTTAAACATGGCGACAATCGGCTCCTTTCGGCGGCGGGAAAAGGCTCTGATCGGCATTCAGATCCAGGTCTTGCCGTACTCTGGCACGCCGATGAAGTCATCGCCAGTCGTCTCATGTATTTTTTTTTTAAGTAAAAAAACAAAAAACATAATTTGTTACAAATCTATGGAACCTGGATAAGTTCATAGCCGATAACGAGCCAAATTGCCGTGATGATGCCATACAGCTGTGACAGATGACGAAACACAGCGCTGTCACACACCGTACGATATCACACAGTCAATCAGCGCACGGTTGCCGTGGTGATGAAGCTATCAAAACAATTCTTCTTCTTCTATTTTGCATCCACTCGGCGCTCATGGTATAAAATGTGAATTGTCTCTATTTAATGAGACGTGCGCATAAACTTCCAGCCACCAAAAGTAAGCCTTCGTTTTTCTGTTTCCCAACTTCCTGCGCCTCCGCAGCCTTTGTCATCTACAACTTCCTGAGCCTGTGTTACGAGTATCTGGGAGGGGAGAGCGCCATCATGGCGGAAATCCGAGGGAAAACCATCGAGTGAGTCTGGCCTAGCCGTCGGCTTCTCTTTCCGACAACCGCTCAAATGTTAGATTAGCCCTGTCCAGCAGTTCTGAGCTCTGCGATCCTGCACTTCCCACCAGGTCCAGCTGCATGTACGGGACCTGCTGTCTGTGGGGGAGGACCTACTCCATTGGCTTCCTCAGGTTTTGCAAACAGGTATCAACCGCTTGACTCATGCACTCTGCATGCGTTAATGCAAATCATACGTAGGCGTTTGTGGTGCGGCGAATCCAAGGCTGTTTGCCTACCATGAATATGCGCAATGAGCCGAGGTTGCAGGCAGCAACCAGCTAGTGTGAATCGAGTGTTTCTCCTGAAGATTTATTTTTTGATTTTCTGATTTTCCTGCCGCGTCTACTTCCTTTTCCTCTCATGCCCGCGCCTCCAGGCGACCCTCCAGTTCTGCGTGGTGAAGCCCCTGATGGCGGTCATCACCGTCATTCTCCAGGCCTTCGGGAAATACAAAGACGGGGATTTCAAGTATGTTTGCACAACAACTCACCGCCCGTCATTCACGTGAAAGACACCTGGCTGATTCACGGCTCCACTGCAGACACTGACTCCTCCTCTTTTCTGACCATAACGGCCGAGAAGTGGGTTTTCAGACGATTCTTCTCTGTAAATGAGTATTCCTTAAAGTGCATCCATGAGCAATGGGGAAGTGGGAAAGTTCCGGCCTCTGACATGGCAGACTCCAGTGAAACGCGGTGGAACTGGAACTATCCCACGAGTAGGTTCAGCATGACTCGACACGGCGGCGTTGTGTGTGGCAGTGATGAGGTTGTCTGTAACCTGACAGCAGGTAACAGAGTGAATAATCCTGCATGAAACCATGTTGCCCGGCGGTTGTCATGATGTCAGCGCTCCTCATGAGACAGCGGTGTGGCACATCCCCTGCGTATTCCCAGCCTCCTAAATGCACCATTGCTTCAAGTTCTGTGTAATCTCAAGCGCAGACCAGAGGTACAATTGTTCCAAATTGTTCCTGCCCAAGATTAAGTCTAAAACGTTGGAAGTCTACACGTGCCAGCGTTCCGGGTCGGCTGCCTGGCGTCCGTTCACAATCGCCAACTTAGCTAACGTCTAAACGGCATTCAAGTTCATGTCTTGTTCTGCAGACACGAGAAAGCGAGACCTCGGTGTCTGCCGGTGTGCAGATGCAGAGGTAGTTGGGGAGTGTTTAAGTGAGACAGGTGAAGCTCTGTTTGAGGGGAAAGCCCAAGAAAATTCCATTATCCAATGACACCTGATGACATAAAGGACACACAGTGCGTTCCACCTCCTGTGAGTGACTGGACGTTTGGTTTGGGAACAGATTTGGACACGGGAATATTAAGTTTGAGCCCCACTGGGAGAGACTGATGATAGACTGATAATAAAAAGTTGTTGAAAGCACTAAAACTATTTTTCATTCACAGGTTCATCGCCTTGGGCCATTGTTTTAGTTGATGCTAATAGCGTCAATGTAAAAGCTCATTTAGGTTGAGCAAATTAGTGTCTTATTTGCTGTTACTAAATTGTTGTATTTTACCAGATGCAAAAAAAAACTTAAAATATATTTGCAGCATACATTGGCCCTCGGCGCCGGCATACTTACACATACAATATCGACATACTTCCTCTCGCCCGTGTTCCCCTTTCCCAGCGTCGCCAGCGGCTACCTGTACGTGACCATCATCTACAACATCTCCGTCAGCCTGTCGCTCTACGCCCTCTTCCTCTTCTACTTCGCCACTCGGGAGCTGCTCGTCCCGTACAGCCCCGTGCTCAAGTTCTTCATGGTCAAGTCGGTCATCTTCCTCTCCTTCTGGCAGGGTAAGAGGGCCGCTTTCCCGGCCAACGCGCACAACCGTGCAACAGCACACACACACACACGCACGTTTGTTTTAGGCTATTATTTATTCAGATGCTGATCATAAATGGCAATTTTTTCTAAAATATATGGCAAAACAAAATGGAAACTTGCAACTGACTGCATGCCGAGCCCCGCCCCAGAACAGGCGCCGTCCAGTCCCACGTTAGCATCAATGACAAGGTGCGGGACGCCCCGTCAGGCTTTCTTTATAAGGGAAAATGCGGAAATGGTGTGTGTGCTCATGCTGCGTGTGTGACAGCAGATCTCGCCAAAGTCTGTTTGGGGTTTTGTATTTTTTTTTGTTTTGTTTTGTTTTTCCAAAACGAAGAACACAGCCGATGCCAGTTATTTGCTAAAGTGTGTGTCCGACCTCACGAGCACCTCGACGACAAGTCCTTCCTCTGCTTGCGTGTTTGAAGCAAATAAAAAAAAAAAAGAGAACTGGGTTTCTAGTATTGACCAATACTGCAAATAACTAAACACTAGCTTCAAATAAAGCAACATATTGACTTAGCCAGCTCTGCGAGAACACTGCTGCTCCTGCGTTGTTTTTCTGCTTCTCGCCCTCTTCATTCACAATTCTCCACTGATCAATAACAACAGAAACTAAGTCCTCTCTCTCTCTCTCTGTTTCTCTCTGATATTTCAGAGCTATTATTTCGCAGATTTGCTCACATCCCCAATATCGTCTTTGGAGTATCTCTCCCTGATAAAATCAGCTTAGATTTGACAGGCAGAGCAACTGTAACCAAAGTTCACATGCACGTCCCTCACCCCTCCGTGGGTTGGTCCTTCCGTAACGTCGTTCTCTCCGCTTTCCCTGCGCATTTTCAGGGATGCTGCTGGCCATCCTGGAGAAGTGCGGCGCCATCGCGCGGAAGACGTCCGCCGACTTCTCCGTGGGCGAGGGGACGGTGGCCGCTGGCTACCAAAACTTCATCATCTGCATCGAGATGTTCTTCGCCTCGGTGGCGCTGCGCCACGCCTTTACGTACAAGGTCTACATGGACAAAAGACTGGACTCGTATGGTGAGCGCGGCGCTTTGCGATTTAAGGACGCGTGAATACAGAGACGCCACATGTTGGCGTGAAGATCCATCTGGTCTTTTAAAGTTTTAAATGTTTCTCGATACAGTTTGAGTCCTGCAGCCTTTCTGGACTGATCGGACCTTGGCGTCCCACCCTTCTCTACTTCTTCTACTACCAGACTGTTCTATTGTTCTACCCTCAATACTCTAAATAATGTTCTCGTCTGTTTTTCTGTCCTGTTTCCACCCTGACTTTCTTGTGCTCAATGCCCCCCTCCTTCTCTTCTTCTCCCTCTCCCTCCTCGCTCTGCTGCACTGAAAGGCTCATTTCCGATCTATGGACAGTACGGTAGGTCTTATGTTGGCTGCCCTCAGTCTTTACCTGCCTCGGCTCTGTGCGCTTTTCCCCCCGTTACACGACTCTTTTGTTTGCTTCTTTGTGTCCGATGTTTTCAGTTCAGCATGAAGTTGGTTATAAGTTTTGTTTTGTTTTTTTTAAATGCCGCCGTCCTGTCTTGTTTTGTTCCCTTTTGTTCATTTAGCAGTCGGTCTCTTCATCCCTGTTGGCATCCCCCTCCAACTCCCCCCCCAACTCTTCCCCTCTTTATCAAACATGCCATTGCTCGCGGGAAGCAGAAAAATATTAGTTATGGAAAATAAAATGTCAGCGGTGAGTTCAAAATATGTAAATTAGTCATAAGAAATGGAAAGTTATCCTGTCATTTTTTTTGTTCCCGTCATAAAATGTTAGCGTATGCATCCATTTCTAGCTTCAGAAATCCTAAATAATTGTCACTTTTATGAAACGCACATATCTGGAGCAGTCGGAGTGCAGCTCCTTTTTCCCATCCTGTTGAATGATCGTTGTAAAAGCCTCAGGAAAAACAGATAGCGAGGATTTTTTTTTCAAATAATTGAAAGTATTTGCCAGTATTATTTTATCCATGTCACCACTATTCATCTGACATGAAATATTGTTATTTTTGAAAATTGATATGAAGTTACAACCTAAACAAGCCTCCTGGAGCACTGTAATGATCCTGTCATTGGGAGGGAACGGGGGGGGGGCGGTATTTCTTGTTGCAGATGTACATATATGCCCATCAGTCATAACATTCTGACCACTGACCGGTAACGTGAATACCACTGAGCATCTAGTTGCCATGGCGCCTGCCAGTGGGCGGGACACGTCAGGACGCAAGTGAACACTTTGAGCTTAAAGCGTCAGAAGCAGGAAAAATGGTCAGCCACTTTAATAAGGACCAAATTGTCGTGGCTAGATGTCTGGGTCAGGACATCTCCAGAACTGCAGCTCTCAGGGAGAGTTCCTGGTCAAAAGTGGTCCCAAGGAGAAGCCAAGGCACATTGATGCACGTGGGGAGTGACGGCTGGACCGTCTGGTCCCATCTAACAGACCAGCTATTGTAGCTCAACTTGCTGAAAAACTCAATGCTGGTTCTGCTAGAAAGGAGCCAGAACACACAGTCATGGCGGTTTGTTGTGTGTGGGACCAGTCAGGGTGCCCATGCTGACCCCTGCCCACTGCTGGAAGCACCAACAATGGACACGGGAGCACCAGAACTGGACCACGGAGCAACGGGAGAAGGTGGCCTGGTCTGATGGATCAGGTTCTTTCTTCCATCGCGTGTGTGCATCACTTGCCTGGGTAGCACATGGCACCTTGGGTCCTACCATTCATGTGGGTGTTCCTCTGACACGTAGCAGCTACCTAAGCATTGTAGCAGACCATGTCCCCCCTTCCATGGAAACGGTATTCCCTGATGGCAGTGGCCTCTTCCAGCAGGATAATGCTCCCTGCCACAAAGCAACAATGCTTCAGGAACGTTTGAGGAACACAACAACCAGTTCAAGGTGTTGATTCGGCCTCCAGGTTCCCCAGATCTCAATCCAATCCAGCATCTGTGGGGTTTGTTGGACAAACATGTCCGATCCATGGAGGCTCCACCTCGAAACTTCAAGGACTTAAAGGATCTGCTGCTGACATCTTGGTGCCAGATACCACAGCAACACCTTCAGAGGTCTAAAGGAGTCCAGGCCTCCACAGAGCAGGAACTGTTTTGGCAGTAAAAGGGGGACCTACTCAGTATTAGGCAGGTGGTCATCATGTTTTGGCTGATTGGTGTAAACTCATTTATGTTTTATTTTCTTTGGCCTCTGATAGTTGTAAGTCCAGGCGACGTGGGTAGAGAGTCATACGTCACATGACAGGCAGCAACGGTTCGCCAGGAGTTCTTCAGGGCGACATGAATGATTCGTTTGTAAATGATATTTAGCAGATTAATCTCTTTCATCCTTCACTTTCATCTCTACCTCCAACGTCACTCCTGCTCGGCGTCTCCACACTGACACTCCTCCTCTCCGCCTGCAGGCCGCTGCGCCCCAATGAAGAGCATCTCCAGCAGCCTGAAAGAGACTATGAACCCGGGGGACATGGTCCAGGACGCCATCCATAACTTCTCCCCGGCGTACCAGCAGTACACCCAGCAGTCCACGCTGGAGCGCAGCGGGGGGCCGCCTCTGTCCCGCAGCCACAGCAACCTCAGCGCCCGCGGGGACAACGAGAAGACGCTGCTGCTCAGCTCCGACGACGAGTTCTGAGGCTCGCGCTCGCTCAGAGGTTCACTGTGCTCAGACAAATCCCATCTTTTGTTCTTAATTTCACCAGAAAATTGCTGCTGCTTCTTCTACTTTCTTTTTTTTTTCCTCCCTCTCTTTTTCTTTCTTGTTACATTCAAACACAACAAATATCAGGTTCACGTTAGACGCACCAGAAATGGATTTAGAGGGTGCAAATGTGGGCGCGGGGGGGTGGTTGAGATGTTTGGGCATCAGGTTGCCTGCCTGGTCATGTTGTCGATTTGTGTTTGGTGTTGTCGCAGACAGAAATCTATTTTCATACACGCGAGTATGATTGGCCGCGTGCGGCATCCTCACGCTGCGCTTCGAACCACCGCAGCGGACCAGATTTGACAGATGAGGGCGTGAACGTCGGCGCAGGGAGAGGTGACCCCCCGGCGTCCTTCCGCAGGGATTCAGACTCATGCCCCCCCCCACCTCCCCCGGGCCTCCTCACCCATCTGCCAACTCTCACCCACACGTTGCCAAAAGGAAGGAGCAGTGAGTTCCATCGAGGAGCCTGTGAATCG
>CAAKHG010000125.1:1714-18687 GCA_901007715.1 Dactylopterus volitans
GGCGCTGCCATGCCAGGCTTCTGTGAAGCAAACAGTTATACAGCATTGTAATTATGTGTGTGTGTGTGTGTGTGTGAAGGATAAACACGTATGTGCGTGTGTGTGTGTGTGTCCGTGCGCGAATGCCAGTGTTTCAAGGAAATGAGCAAAGCTAATGTAAACTGAAGATTATGTAGCTGTTGGTTGATAGTCAGTTGTGCGCACTCCCTGACCCATTATCACACGCGCGTGCGTGCGCGCGCGCGCGCACACACACACACACACACACGTGCGCGCGCGCATACACCCTTTCCTGTTCCTCCCTGCGTAGCTCAGAACTGGGGAAAAATATGACTCAAGAACTGAAGTCGACTTCTGTCCCTTTGGAGAAAGATAATCTGATGATGAAAGGGACTGAAAGGCATGTTGGGGTAAAAATAAGCACAAGCGGTTGAGATACAACAGTCAGTGAAGTACAGAAGTGCTGGTTGAGAGTGGGGCTGGTGAGAGGGGAGGGGGAGTAAGTGGATGGGACAGTGGGGAAATTACATAAGAGTCTTCTGTTATTTGCTCTGTCAGTCATCCGGGCCTGCCTAATGTGTCACTTCGCTCAATTTTTTATTGCTTATCATTCATTTATAAATGGGTGGCAATTTGCAGTCTCGGCTGTTAGAGATTTGAGTAACGTCTCCCTGTGTGCTCGGTGTCCTGCATCATCGTTCTGATTAACTTCAGCTACAACAAGCAGCCTGGGTGGTGTGAAGTGTTTTAGTTGGATTAATCTGCCAATTGAAATCATTCACAACTGACTAGACAAGAGAAAATGAGGTGATGGAAGATCAACGGCAGCTCATTTGAACGTTGCGCTGCCAATAATAGCTGTTAGTCCGTCCGGACTTTGACACATCAAAGATCATTCTATTCCAATTTTTCCCCACCTTTTTTCACTTTTGTGTTAAGCAGGATATTTGTGTTGACCTTCAGGCATTTGCTGTGTTTACTCTCGGGTGTTTTCGATCAAGGTCCCTGTCGCTCAGTTCAAATTCTCCAGAGTCTGTTTGGCTGTATCCGTTTTGCAGAGCCTTGTGGTTTATTTTGTTATGTACAGCTCAGCCAGGATGAGGAAATAACTTCCTCTTAGGCTATGTGCAGCATGTTTACTTTGGTTACTATAGCATCACTTCACTTCACTACCGTTGCATTACTTTCATGATTCCTATCAGGGGTGTCAGATATGTTCAGTGTGAATACATATTGAAATATAGCTTGAAGACTGTTAAATGTTTGAAACCACTTGTGATGTTTATAGCATTTTTACACACACTTTGCCACTTCTCTGCTTTCTGTTAAATGTCGTCAGACATGCAGAACTCGCTTCAGTTCAGCCTATTGAGTTGAGTTGCCTTTTTGTTTGTTTGAGTCATCAAGTTTTGAATATGACATATTCACTCCTATGTTTATGATTATACCTTCAGTGCTGTTGCTGACACAGCTTATGTGTAGAGAATACATTCCCAGGATAGATAAAATAACAATTTTGAAAAGAACAGGCAGAATTGTCTTTGTTTTTCTGTTCCCGGATGGATATGATAATTTTTCTCAACATTTACATATGCAGCTGTGACAGCAGGCTTCTCTTCTTCTTCAGGTGTCTTTTTTTTTTTTGCAGCAGGAATATCAAGTTCCAAAATTGAAATGAAGCTGATGTAGTTGCACAGCCATCTGAGAATTCAGCTATTATAGCCCCATTATAAGTGTCTGTGCCTTCTGCCTATTGAATTTAACTTCTGAATTTATTAGATGTTCTTGTAACATCAGAGTTACAGATTTAAAAATCTGTATTTTGAAATCATGTGGAGTCAGAGAATCAAGAGACTTGCAGTTTGTTGTCTGTATGTGCGGGTGTGCGTACGCTCGTGTGTGCATGTGTGCCTGTGTGAAATTCATGTTATTCCTCAGTGCAAACACTGTGTGGAAGACCATATTTAAATACACACTCTCTTAGCCTGCCCCCTACTGTTGCCCAGACCTACTTTCAAACACACACAAATACACTCTCACACACTCTAGGGAAAATACTCCCTGAAACACTTGATAAGTGAGCAGAACTAGACTGAAAGTTAGATAGAAGTTAAATTAGTGTTAATAGATTTTTGTTAAGCCCTTTTTTCCCAATCTAAATCCAGTTATGCCGTTTGGAACGTCTTTGTGTAGAGGACTTTGTGGATCATACTGCCTCTGCAGGTTATATAAGGCATTGCATGGCCTTTGCTCTGTGCTCTTATTAGCATATAAAAAGGTGGACAACTAATGTTATAATTAACTAAGCTGTCTTCGGAGTGAGAATGACCTTCACTGTCAGTGTTGCTTCGGAGTGATTGCATCATTGTGTTTGCATCATCTGAGGCTCCTGGGAAATTTCACATTTTATGAACATTTTGTTGTGAATCAAATTTATCTCGCGTCATATTCAAGCAAAATGTGTTTGGCTCTTTTCAACTAAAGGGTAAAGCTTAATTTGATTCATACGTATATGTATATCTGCCTTTTTACCGTTCTCTTCCCACCGTTAAAAATTGTGACACCAACGTTTCAGTTCATATTACATGTAATTTGATACAGGTTCACTTTTTACAAAATGTGATGACAAAATGAATTTGAGAATCTCAGATATGTTGCTGAAATTGCTGGTCAACAACACTTCTGTGAACAAGTCCTCCCTGCATGCCTCAGAATATTTTGCCGGTGTAGTTCTCAAAGTGACCAGTTGGTGTCCTCCTCTCCCCATTTTCACTTTCCCAACAACAAATGCCAGAGTGAAAGATTGAACTGTCTCTCCCCGTTTGTGGTGATATTTTACAATTGTGACACATCCATTTTAAACGTCATATAAACTGTCAGATATACATTAATGTTGGGCCATGCAGAGAAAGTTAGTTTTACTTTGAAATGTGTGCTTTAATGATTGTTTTGTCTTTGTGTTTTTTTTTTCTAGGAGCCGAAGACAGTTAAGTGCCGGAGAGCAGTCAGTCCCGGAGCCTTTCCACCCTGCCCCTCCATACCTATCCCCCATCTCAGCTGCTCCCCTGAACCTTTGCAGTAACACCCGAAGCACGCCAAGTCCTGAGGGCACACACATTTGGACACCTCACTGCCACCTCCAAGCTACCGGGATGATCACTTCAGAGCTTCCTGTCCTACAGTGAGTGAACTGCTTACAAATGCGCAAAAAAGAAAATTCACACACAAACTGAAAAACTCCACACATGTTGCACGCATGTATGGAAGATATTTTTAGCTTATGTTTTAGCTTTCTTTTTAAACCTTGCTTTAGCTTTGAGCAACACCCATTCTCAGGGTGTGAGCAAAATACCTAAACATGATTTAAGAACAGAAAAGCTTTGCTTTCAATTCATGCTTCATACTTTATTCGTCCCTGTCAGGTCAACAATTGTAGTGTAACATTTTAATGTATTATTTTATTTGCTCTGTTGCTAAATAAAAATGTTTAAAAGGTGAATGTGTTTCAATATTAATGTTTTGCTGCCTCAGGGACTCATCTAATGAGTCAGGGGCCACAGATGCAGTGGGCTTGAGCATGAGCATGGGTGAGATGGAGGATCCAGATGTGAAAGGCAAGAAGAAGAGAGGGAGGCCTGGGAAGCAACCCCCGGTATGAGTCTCTGTTTGAATGTGTTGGAAAGGGAGGGATTGAGAGAAACAACCTCATTTGGCTTTATGTGTGCACACCTGTGATTAAACCAGCTCTTTATTGTGTAAAAAATAACCCCCCCCCCCACAGGCAACCAATAAGAAGCCTCGGAAGGCACTGACAGACAAGGCTGTGAGCGTGGCCAGAGGGCGAGGGAAAGCCAACGGTGTGGCTCAACACAATGGAGACGGCGGAGACCCCGTCACCCTGTTCGAAGTGGTCAAACTGGGCAAGAGCGCCATGCAGGTTGGAGAATCACCTATTTTATTTACTAAATTTTAAAATAAAACTGTACTGCACTCAAGTTTAAAAAAAAGAATCATGTTAAATAATGCCACTTGTGTTTTGTGTGTGTGTGCAGTCTGTGGTGGACGAGTGGATCGAGTCATACAAGCAGGACAGAGACTTGGCTCTGCTGGACCTCATCAATTTTTTCATCCAGTGCTCAGGGTGCAAAGGTCAGACTGTCTCATAAACTGAATAATCCCTTGTTGGAAACACTTGTTCTCTGTGCATGTGACAGAACTGGAGCATCTGATTTTAAACGCCGTGCTGTCATTTTTGTTTGGTGACCAGGCACCGTTCGGATTGAGATGTTTCGGAACATGCAGAACGCCGAGATCATCCGCAAGATGACTGAGGAGTTTGATGAGGTAACGGTCTTCGTTTGTAAATAAGTTGAATACTGCGAAGTCTTGACATAAAATACAAACCCAAAAAGATGTAATTACATGGGTGCAAATCACCCTGACCTCTCATTTTATTTTCAAGCTTCTCACCGCATTACTGTTTTTGGGTTGTTGTTTTTTATAATGGATTACAACAAACAAACAGCAGTGATTACACAGCTGAAAGAACTTCTGGTCTCCTTCCATATTAACGAATGCAAACAGGAAATGGCAAGCGAACAGAGCGATGCAAAAATGTCCATGTTCTTAAGCTCATGGGCATCTACATCACTACTGTGACTATTTTGTTTGATAACTGCAAAGAATCCAACAGATTTGAAAAACAGAATTTTTCTGCTGAATGAGCAAAAAATGAGTCTTTTTTTTTTTTTCAAATGAATTCTGACGCGAAGGTGAACAATGGTATCATCTTACCACCTTTATTTCCGTCCGCTTGAGGCATATCGGTTTCTCTAATCATGACCACATTTATATTTTCAACAGGACAGCGGGGATTATCCTCTCACCATGCCAGGGCCCATGTGGAAGAAGTTCCGATACAACTTCTGCGAGTTCATCAGCGTTCTGATCCGTCAGTGCCAGTACAGCATCATCTATGACGAGTACATGATGGACACGGTGATCTCCCTCCTCACCGGGCTGTCTGACTCCCAAGTCCGAGCCTTCAGACACACCTCCACATTAGCGGGTAATTACGCTAAATCACAACCCATTGCGTCAATACACTCACACCATGAGATTGTGACCATATCCGGCAGTGAATGATAATTTTATGTGCAGCTGTAATTCATGTGTGGCGAAATCAAATACTTAACGTCCCGTGATCTGGACTTTTAAAACATTTACGTATTTTATAAGTATTCAGTTGAGAATGGGCTGTGTTTAATGTGTGTGTTTGTGCGTGTGTGTTTCTGTACAGCGATGAAGCTCATGACGGCACTGGTGAACGTGGCGCTGAACCTGAGCATTCACCAGGACAACACCCAAAGACAGTACGAGGCTGAGAGGAACAAGATAGCCGGCAAACGGGCCAATGAGAAGCTGGAGCTGCTGCTGCAGAAAAGGAAAGAGGTGGGCTATTATTGGATGTGGCTTATCACTTTTTAATACACAGTAAATGGAAGAATAGTGCAGAATCACAAGTAATAACATCAGTTTCATGCGAAAGGCAGAAAATATTGATTAATTTAGTAAATAGGATATTGTATTGGTACTTTCTACATAGCAATCAAAGGATATATGGATATTTCCTTTTTTCAGACATCGGGTGCAATTGAAATGCATCACGCTGATGCCAAAACACCACCCCGAAATGATCTTAAAATCCTAAGCAATAATAATTTGGAATAACAGCTGTAATCCACCTCAAGATTGTAGCTACACTGGGTTTTGGTACAAAGTGCATGTCAACCGTCCTTTGAGAATTAAATCCAGCCTGTATTTCTGTTTTATCTGTGCAGCTTCAAGAAAACCAAGATGAGATTGAGAATATGATGAACTCCATCTTCAAAGGCATCTTTGTGCATCGCTACAGGTATAGTTAGCCGCTATCGCAAGTTGAAATGTGTGAGAATATAATGGTTCAGTTAGAGTGACGCTTAACCGCACGGCCTGCTGTCAGTCGTAATGGTGACAGTCACCACAGACTTTAAATATATCACACACACACGAGCCATATTTGTCAAATGTCATATGTCTCCAAGATTCAGAACCGTGCCTGTAATAGAAATGACGGTGATGATTCTCCTCTTGCTTCTCAGGGACGCGATTGCTGAGATCAGAGCCATCTGCATTGAGGAGATCGGAGTGTGGATGAAGATGTACAGCGATGCTTTCCTTAATGACAGTTACCTGAAATATGTTGGCTGGACACTACATGACAGGGTGAGTCAACCTAATCAATGCAAACTGTGACGTGGACCAGCTCATACGCTCATCATCCCACGGTGATCTGGTCTTCTTTGACATGTCGACTCAGTTTGAACTGTCTCTCTGTCTCCCGCTCTCAGCAAGGAGAAGTGCGTCTTAAGTGCCTAAAGGCTCTTCAGAGTCTGTACACAAACCGCGAGCTGTTCCCAAAGCTAGAGCTCTTCACCAATCGCTTCAAGGTAACGCAGCAGCAGCGACAACGCCTCAGTGCTGATCCGTTCACCAAAGAGAATTAGCCTGTTGATTCCTTTCCTGTGTGAATTTTTGTTTTTGACAGGACCGCATAGTATCAATGACGCTGGATAAGGAGTATGACGTGGCCGTAGAGGCCATCAGACTGGTCACGCTCATCCTGCAGTGAGTAGCTTTTGATGCTCTTTTCACTGCCTCGTGTCTCCAGTCTTTAAAAAGTCAAGCTTAAATCAAATATGAACACACAGACGCAACACACACTATATTTTCAGATTCAGTGCGACTTAAAGCTTGCCATAATGCAATTATTTTATGGATAAACATCAATCTGCTTAAAAATGACCAAAAAATCCAGCATAACTCACAGTTTTTAAGTTTTCTTCAGTCTCAAACAAACCCGAGCCCATACATGCGTGGGTACGTTGCAAGCTGACACATTGAATTGACAGCAGCCAATCCGACATATTTTTATTGCCCCACGTTGCCAAAAACACAAGTCATTTAGTTTAGCCTATAGCTCACTCACTGACTCCATGGTAATGCTTCACGTCCTGTGCACTGTAATGGGAACTAGTTTGAAAAGAAAGAGGTATTACTATTGATTAATTTTAAGTAAGATAAGAATAGTATGAGAAGTGACAAAATTCATTACCTCTTGCAATTGTTGTACGTTTTGTAACATGATTCATACTCAGGATCTCACAGTGTATTCCTGCAACACTGACACTCACATTTTTTTTCATTAGTGTGCAAAGGTTTGACCTGTGTTTCATTTACCTTAAAAACTTCAGTCTTAATTTGACTTGGCATTAAACAAGCAGCTATTTGCATCCCCTTTCATTATTTATCAAATTGTTATGCACTGCACGAATGCATAAATTTGATTCTCCTCCACTTTATTTTCAATGAAGAAGCGATCAAGATGTAACCTGACTGTGTGTTGCAGGGGCAGTGAAGATGCTTTGTCCAATGAGGACTGCGAGAATGTTTACCACCTGGTTTACTCTGCACACAGACCGGTGGCTGTTGCTGCCGGAGAGTTCCTGCACAGGAAGTGAGTCTGTCCACTGCACTCTTATTTATCTTAAAATTATTTCTGACTTGTTATAATTTTGAGCTTTTCTTTCAATAGCAAGTTGTTTGAAAGTTAAAGGTACAATTGGTAAGAATCAGAGCAAACCAGCACCTGTATACTTAGTAATACCACTACCTAGAGAAACTAATTTCGGTCATGCACTACCCGAACCTCGCAATCATAGTAAAGTGCTTGAATGTAAATTGAGCGCTTTACCTTTCAGCTACTGTTAAGGTACTTAGCATTTCCTCATTTTTTACTATTGGGGTTGACACCCCAACTTTCTGGTAATATGGTGCCCCCTACTGGTTTGGAGTGTGAAATAAGAGCCGCCAGCTTAAACAAAGTGATGAAGATTGCACTTTTAATTGTGGTCTCTGCGCCTTTACAATGATTCTGATTAGCCTCTCATAGTTCATCTATTCGACATCGTCTCGTTTCTCTCCATCTCAGACTGTTCAGTCGCCATGACCCCCAGGCAGAGGAGGCACTGGCCAAGCGCAGAGGGAGGAGCAGCCCCAATGGAAATCTCATCCGCATGCTGGTGCTCTTCTTTCTGGAGAGTGAGGTAAGACTCACAATTACAGACACACACATGTAGTTTTGTGGATGCATGTTATCACAGTTACTTCACAAAAACACATGCTGTGTACACGCAAAGGAGCCTCATATAGAAAACCAGGTTATTTGTTTGTAACTGATATGTGATTATTGTATGCTTTTGGTGTTGTGGAGGTACAGTAAATAATCTGCCACATTGGATCAATCAAGAAGTAATTCGGGTACCAATAAAGTAAATTGTACCTTAGATTATCAGCTCATTGCTAGTCCACTAAAGTAGATGATGGAAAAAAAAATGAACGAGATTCCAAAATTCTGTGGTGATGTGCATGTGTACGAATCTGTTTGTTTGTTTGTGTGTGTGTGTGTAGCTTCATGAACATGCAGCCTATCTCGTGGACTCGTTATGGGAAAGTTCTCAGGAGCTTCTTAAAGACTGGGAGTGTATGACTGAACTTCTGCTGGAGGAGCCTGTTCAGGGAGAAGAGTGTAAGACACCCACACAACATCCTTGTTCCCTTTAAGCCCTCAGACTTTGCGTCTAGCAACATCAGCTCTGAAAAGAAGACATGATGAAATAAAGTCTCGTTCTTTGAAACTCCCCCTTGCTCCTCTCTCAATCTCTCTTCATTTCTGACCTTGACTGACAATCTGATTCTCCCTTTTGTTTCTCTGTTTCATCCTGCTCCTTTTCCATGTCTCTCGCTGTCTCCGCTGCGCCGCCTCCTCGTCTTTTCTCTCTCTGCAGTGTTGTCGGACCGGCAGGAGAGCGCACTAATAGAGCTGACGGTTTGCACCATCCGACAGGCGGCGGAGGCACACCCTCCTGTTGGCAGAGGCACCGGCAAACGGGTGGGTCATTTATTCACCCACTATAAAGTGGGCGCAACTACTCTTTCGGCATTCACTTTGGGTTGTAAATATGCAGCTTATTGTACTCTCTAAACTGAGTATAAGCCCGCGATTGGCCGCCTGTTTCCTGTGACACTTTTCCTCAAATTGGCTGCATCCCCATCTTTACGCAGGCCAAGGCTGTTGTGATTGCCAGAGCAGTTTTCCCCCTATAGCAGAATGATAATAGTTGCAGTTAGCGCTAACGCTAACCTGAACAGTTAGTAGATAGTGGAACCAATGACATGAGAAGCCATATGAAATGAATACAACTGCCAGCTGAAGTGTCAAGTAAGATGACTTTAAGCATTTTAGGTTACTTTGTTTGAGCAAGGGACAAAGAGGAGACACAGATGCGGATGTCATAGGATTCATCCTCAAATGAAATCGAATAGAAACCATTATTAAATCACCCTGATTATATTGAGGAAAAAAAAAGTCTGTTATTTTGCGTAATATCTACCACAAAATCCCTTTTCTTAAATTTTTTCTGCTATACTTTTTCTTGTTTTTTTCTCAGGTACTGACGGCAAAGGAGAGGAAAACGCAGATAGACGATAAGAACAAACTGACAGAGCACTTCATCATGGCACTGCCCATGCTTTTGTCCAAGGTAAGACATTTCCAGTCTCCCTGCTGCCGCGTGAACAGGGCCAGCAGCAAAGACAAATGGCACTGATTAAAAAGTGGACTTGGTGATCGAGCTGTTTGTCAAAGTAATTGATCAAGGTGTTACTTATGCGGTCATTAGCGGTAATGAATGTGCGCTACTCCAGACAGGACTACCAGCTAAATTCAATATCCTTTTCTCATTCTCCTTCTTTTTCCTCGAGCTCTTTTCTGTATGTTGTTTTCCTGTCTTATTGTGTATCTCCAAACGCTCCATTTCCACAGTACCAGGCAGACTCGGAGAAGGTAGCCAACCTCCTGCAGATCCCCCAATACTTCGACCTGGATGTGTACAGCGCCGGACGCATGGAGAAACACCTGGACGCCCTGCTGAAGCAGATCCGACTCGTGGTGGAGAAGCACATCGAGACAGACGTGCTCGAGGCGTGCAGCAAGACCTACAGCATCCTGTGCTCTGAGGAGTACACCATCATGAACCGCGTGGACATCGCCCGCTCACAGCTCATCGACGAGATGACGGATCGCTTTGCGCACTCCGTCGAGGAGCTTCTGCAGGAGGTGCGACAGAGAGCCAATCATGTCAGACAGTTATCACGTGAAGTACAAATGCATTCATGACTGCCACTGAGGAGACACTTGAGAGTGTGCGGCGAGCATCCCATTTGTACATCACCACATCTTGCCCCACGCTACGGTGGCAGGCATTCTGGTGTAGTAGAGTCAGGGCCAAGAATGCTACAAGGATGCTTTTAGAAATGTGAAAACTCCCATAAGTTTTGACAACAATGTCTGTTGTCTGCGGTTTTTCTTTTCTTTAGGAATTTTAGTCAAACGATTCAGTATTTGTTGGTGTCCTTTTGCACTCACGGGCGTTTGTTGCATTGCAGGCCGAGGAGGCAGACGATGACGACATCTACAATGTTCTATCCACTCTCAAGAGACTCACAGCTTTCCACAAGTAAGACACTGTCTTCACTTCTGACCATCTGTTCCCAGAACTCAATAACAGGATGTTTTGTGATGCGAAACACAAAGAATCTTTTTTGGTTCAGTTGAGTTATGAGGCACTGTGAAGTTAAATCTTTCACTAAATCAGCTTGATCAATTTACTTACTGTGGAACCTTGTCTTTTTTTTTTTCCTGTCTCTCCTCGTTTCCTGCCTCAGTGCTCATGACTTGACGCGGTGGGATTTGTTTGGGAACTGTTACCGGCTGCTGAAGGCGGGAATCGAGCAGGGGTCCATGCCAGAGCAGATCGCCGTCCAGGCGCTGCAGTGCTCCCACTACTCCATCCTCTGGCAGCTGGTCAAGATCACGGAAGGGGCTCCTAGCAAGGTGCTCCAAACCTCACTGACGGCGCTCGAGCACCTCAGATCTCGGGTTTCTTTTTTGATCAGGGGCTGAGATAGGGGCTGCCACATCCGAGCCTCACTCACACAGGGGGACAGGAGTTGATCTGTGTTTCTGGACCATGTGTTTCTGCATGGTTCTGATGCAATTAATTCACCAACACAAAATGCCGTGGTTATAACTGTAGCGGTATTTCCAGGGAAATGCATCCTGCTCTGTTGCACCGTGACCTGGGCTGACATTGCATCAAAACAGAAAAATATAAATCCGTCATTGATCAGCGTCTGCTGGTGTCACATGCTCTTTAAATCTTTAGACACGCGCATTCAGCGGCGACACAAGTGTATTGATTCTTCTGTCTCAGCTAAGTCAGCTGATGATGGATTAAAATCATTAAAGTTTGATTACTTCATTGGTGTGTTTATACGAGGCAGGTCGTTTAACATGACCGATGCTGCTGTTTAAAATTGATTTCTGTTCAAGCGGTTATGTGTGGCACTAATGATGTGTTTGCTTGTGTGTGTGTGTGCGCAGGATGATCTGGTGGCCCTCAGGAGAGTAGTGAAGTCTTTCCTAGCCGTGTGTCAGCAGTGCCTCTCCAACGTCAACACGCCAGTCAAAGAGCAGGTAGAAACACACACCTGATCAAACACCCGCTCACACCCTCACTGTTCCTAACACTTGGAACCTGAGTATGTTTCTCACGAGGCAAATAAGATCAATAAATTATAGAATACAATTTAAAAATAAAGAGAACCCTTTATTTAAGAAAGTTAGAATCGGAATCAGATTTATTGACCAAGTCTGTAGGATACAAACAAGGAATTTGGCTGGGTTGCATCTGTTTTCATACAACACAACAGGGCTGACTAGTAACAACACACACACCCACACACACAAAAACAAAAAATGTATGCATTGAAAAGAAATGTAATGACACAGCCCGCCTTTTTTTGTCAATGGAAATCACTATATTTTGATGTTCCAAAAAAAAAGAAAAACACAAAAAACATGTGTGGACATATTGTGCAAAATGTGGCCCAAAATGAGCAAACATCAAAACGCAAACGGATGAAGAGGTGACCGTCATCTCCGCCCTCTGCCCAGGCGTTCATGCTTCTCTGCGACCTGCTGATGATCTTCAGTCACCAGCTGATCTCCGGCGGCAGAGAGGGCCTCCAGCCGCTGGTCTTCAACCCAGACAGCACTCTGCAGAACGAGCTGCTCAACTTCGTCCTGGACCACGTCTTCATCGACCAGGATGATGAGAGCCAGAGCATGGGTGAGCGAGGGTGTATTCACAAGCAACTGCAGCCCTCGTTGTTTTAGTTCAAAGGAGAAGTTGAGAGGTTGAAAGGAATTTAGACGTAGGAGCCAAGATAGAGGCCAGATTTTTTTTTTGATGTTCACAATTTTTGCTTTCTTTTCTGGTTTGTCTTAATTTGTCCACCCGTCTGACTCCTTGCAGAAGGAGACGAGGAGGACGAGGCCAACAAGATCGAGGCTCTCCACAAGAGGCGGAACCTGCTTGCAGCCTTCTGCAAACTCATCATCTACGACATCGTAGACATGCCCGCTGCCGCCGACATCTTCAAACACTACATGAAGGTGGCTGTTCATCTGGGCTCCACTTAAATCCTAACATGAGCAGCACAAAATAATAGGTTGTGATTAGGGGATACAGTTGAAAGTCAGCAGATAAGATGATGACAAAGTCTGCAAAGTTTGGATTTGAGTTTGATGCTTGATTGAGGTCATAATTAGAAGCTGATGTGAAAATCCGTTAAATACATGCAGGCTCATACTTCACTCTGCTGTTCTGCATGTTTGAACTGTTCTGCTCTCTGTCCTCAGTATTATAATGATTACGGTGACATCATCAAGGAGACTCTGAGCAAGACCAGACAGACGGACAAGATTCTCTGCGCAAAGACGCTCATTCTCAGTCTGCAGCAGGTGAGACAAAGGCCCCATTCATCGTCACGTCCGGAAACCCTGGCTCGAGATGCATGAGCAGTCTCACAGGTAACACGCTCAAACGGTCTGTCTGTGCGCGTGTGTGTGTGTTGTAGCTGTTCAACGAGCTGCTGCAGGACCAGGGTCCCAACCTGGACCGGACGTCGTCCCATGTGAGCGGCATCAAGGAGCTGGCCCGCCGCTTCGCACTCACCTTCGGCCTGGACCAGATCAAAACCAGGGAGGCCGTCGCCACGCTGCACAAGTACGTTTGGTCTGATGGAGACACGAAGGCCACCGTCACTGCAGCGCTCAGATAGGGAGCAAGTCAAGAATAACCAGATGAGCGTTATGTGAAATGGATTCAAAACATTATCAAGAAATATGCCTCCTCTTGGTAATGCTTCAATTTGAGCTTAAACTTTAAAAAACAAAAATATTTCAAGCTAGATGTGGTCATGAATGTTGAGGTTACAAGGAATGCAGAAAGACATCAGCCACAGAATATAAACTTAAATCAGGTATAACAAGCATTAGAGAGCTTAGAGAAGCAGCAATGGTTCATATTCACATTAGATGAGCTGGAAGATTTCTGTGAAATTTAATTTCCCCGCTTCAGGGCTGAGAGGCTTAATATTAAGTTATAAAATGAAGCCTGGCCCTCTTTGCTCTGTAAGATAAACTGAACTGTCAGCATCAAAAAGAATCATGAATTTAGCCAAAACACATTCAGATTTGTCTATAACATATGTTTTGCTGGCCGGTCAGAAGGTCTTTCACTGTTGATGCCTTTTTTACTTGGTATGTGTTCATTGTTACTTCTTTTTATTTCACAATCCACCTGTCTTGTCTTCTTTTTTTATTTATTTATACATTGGTTCTCTCTTGTGTCAGAGATGGAATCGAGTTTGCGTTTAAGTACCAGAATCCTCGAGGACCAGAGTTCCCTCCGATCAACTTGGCCTTCCTCGAGGTCTTGAGCGAATTCTCCTCTAAACTAATCCGCCAAGACAAGAAGACAGTGTAAGCTCTCCCTCCAATTTGTTTTTTTTTTTTATTCTAATCGAATACCCGTCCCTTAAAAATGTTCATCTCAAAATAAACGTCACAACAAAATGCTCAAATGCTGCGTCACGTCACCAGGCACTCGTACCTGGAGAAGTTCATGTCAGAGTCCATGTCGGAGCGGCGCGAGGACGTGTGGCTGCCGCTGATCTCGTACAGGAACAGCCTGCTGACGGGCGGCGACGAGGACCACATGTCCGTCACGTCGGGCTCCAGCAGCAAGACGGGCTCGGTCCGCAGCAAGAAGGGACGGCCGCCGCTACACAAGAAACGCATCGAGGGTGAGAGGAGGGAGGGCGCGTACAGACTCTTGACCGCTCTCTAACATCGCCGAGGTTGCAAACTCTCTTCGTGTGCTCGTTTTTCAGAGGAGAGCAGTGTGGAGAGCTCGTGGATGATGCGCAACGACACCTTACAGACACCGGGGGCGCTGCAAACCCCTCAGCTCACCTCAACAGTGCTCAGAGAGAACAGACCGGCGGAACACATGCCAGACCCCGACTCAGAACCCGGATCAGAGAACGACTTTGTACACAAGTCAGTGCAAACACGCGCGCACAAACACACGCCGCACTTACTCACACAACAATACTGCTCATCATCCTGCCCTTTTTATTCTCAATTAAATGTCAGCCAGCGTCCATTTATACGACTGAACCGACTGCAGGAGTTCAGCCTTAAGGAAGCCGTGCGTTCACACTCTGTCCGTCCTCAGTCCTCAGATGCAGATGTCATGGCTCGGCCAGCAGAAGATGGAGGAGGTGAGCAGGAAGGACCGGACGGCCATGAACTACATCAAGTCACGCAGCAATCAGGGCGTCCGGCAGACTGTGTAAGTGTGTGTTTTTTTGCTGTAAAAGGACGAGTGTGTGGTTGTGGTTGCACTACACTTTACAAACATGCACCACAGGCGAAGGCATGAACATCGGTCGCACCGATCAACCCTCATCACTTGTCCCAGTTTAGTTTTGCTTCTTCGTGCTCCGTTTACGACGAAGATTCACACTCTGTAGCGCAGTATTGTTGTTGTTATAGAAAAAACAGTAAAACGAGAGAGAAAATGTTTTTCCAGGCGTGGCTTGATGGAGGATGACGCAGAGCCCATTTTCGAGGATGTGATGATGTCATCGCGGGGCCAGCTGGAGGACATGAACGAGGAGTTTGAAGACACTATGGTGATCGACTTGGTCAGTATCAGCGCTGCAGCCCCTTTTCTTGTATCGTTTTTCCCTTCTTTTCCCTCCTGATGAAAGGTCGTCCGTTTGTTTTTAGCCGCCATCGAGGAACAGACGTGAAAGAGCAGAATTAAGACCGGACTTCTTCGACTCGGCAGCGATGATTGAGGACGAGTCGGTAAGTAAATCGTTTAGCCGATGTGTTTGACCGGAGTTGAAAGGGTCACTTGATTGATTGATTGATTGATGTGCATTCGAAGCCGCTTCGGAAAGAATTAGAATATCTTGACTTTGGGAGCCCCTAGTGTTTGTATGAAAAAATACATCTTGTCAGACAGTGACACACACAGCTTAACGCAGTCACTATGGAGGTTGCCTAAGAGTCTCTTCCCTCTGTCTTTTTCAGGGATTCAGCATGCCCATGTTCTGAGGAGAGAACGATCCTAAGATCAGGATCCAAATCAGGAGTAAACACAAGGGGGGGGGCATCTATTCCAGATCACCTGCCAGTCACACTCTTAAGAAGAAGAAAAAAAAAACATTGTTGAAGTTCTTTTCTCTTTCTATAAGACATGATGGAAGGCTGTTTATCAAGTGGGTCTGTTGTTGGATCCCAGATTGTCTGGAGGCATCGAGCGAGGATCCACTCTGGTCTCCCAGGTGTGCCAGAGGATCCAGAATCCAGTCCAGATTAGTCAAGAGCTTCATCCTCTTCTTTGTCGTCGTCCTCCTCCTCCGCAGCCTGCTGGTTGAGCTCTGACGGCGCTCCAGCTCCCGCAGTCGGCCGCCGAGCACCTGCGGCTTTTTACGGTTTGCTGTTACACAGATGTACAGTTGTTTGGTTCCTGTCAGTAGCACAGAGCAGCATAACACTCTGTACAGCCCCCCCACCCAACTCCCCCTTCTTTTGGTGTCGCACTTTGATCCGTCTCGTTAAAAACAAAGAGAGGATCTCAACACTAAATGTTCTGTATCTCTGTTCTTATGACCGCCCACCTCCCGCTCCCTCCTCTCTCTCCGTTTGCCATCTGAGTCCTTGTGATGCTGCTGGCGTGCGTGCGTGTGTGTGTCTGCGTGCGTGCGTGTTAAAGTTTTGGTTAAGATGGTGGAGTACTCGCATGCATGTGAGAGGTTGACTACCATAGACCAATGCGGAGGGCGTGATGTAACTGTCTTGTGTGAATGAGTGAGTGTGTGAGTCTGTGCGTGCGTGCATGCGTGCGTGCGTGTGCGTGTTACAGTTTTGGTTAAGATGGTGGAGTACTCGCATGCATGTGAGAGGTTGACTACCATAGACCAATGCGGAGGGCGTGATGTAACTGTCTTGTGTGAATGAGTGAGTGAGTGTGTGTGCGCGTGCGCGTGTGTGAGTGATGTCCAAGCAAAGCGGGTGTTGTCATTTGACGGCGAAGCCACACACCCGCGACCTCGAACAAAAGCCCCGCCCATGTCAGATCTCGGAAACATTCTGCACACATACCCCCCGAATAACGGCTTTTTGAAGAAGAAAAAAACGGTTTTAAAAAAAAAAAGACAATAAACATATTTTGAATTCTGTAGCTTTAGTACGAAAGTTTTAAATCAAGTGCGTTTTTGTTTTTGTCTGATGTTTGTACAGCTTTTTCTTGAATATGTATCTTGTTCGTTGCCAAATTGTGGCCTACATACTTATATTCCAGACCCCCCCCCCACCCCCCAACCTGTATCTCATATCTAATGGTTACTAAACTCAGATTGTTGCTGTGGGATACCAGCTTTCAAGCGCTGTA
>CAAKHG010000142.1:0-12345 GCA_901007715.1 Dactylopterus volitans
GGGGAGAAAAAAAAAAAAAAAAAAAAAAAAAGCAGAAGAGCGACTGCGACCTTCAATCATTCACTTACTCCGATAAATACGTGCGCCTTTGAGGTCATCTCTAAACACAGATTCACACATCGCGGCGGCTTACGGCTGAAATGTGCCCCGGCAAGGATTTGCATAATTACAGTATGAGTAAGGAATCACAGGAAGGAGCTTTACATGAGGCCGCTGCGGCTCATCGGAGGATGTGATTAGCAACACCTCCAGACTCCGACATCGTATGCGAGCGCGGGCTCGCGCGCCAAACAAGCGCAGACCGCTTTGGCAAGGAGCTGAAACCGAGCCGGCACCTGGGCTCGGGTGGGCAACGCGACGCCAGCAAACAGAAAGCGCGAAAAAAAAAACCGCTGTGCGTTTATCCATCGGGGATTTTTTTTTCAAACATACACCGGCCGAGCGCGACGTTATCGGGCCTCTCAGTGTGACCCGGTACGCTTCAACCTCGTCACAAATTACAGCCGCAGTAACAATCCTTCAAATATGCCAACGCCGCTCTGGAACAGATCCAATAGAAGTTCAACGTAACTCCAGAAAGTGACAAGTTTATTGCCGGCCATTACATCCTATGATAAACACGCAGCGGCTGTAACGTTATGCGTGATCGCCGAGTTTAATGTCAAGTGTGTTGGGCTCTTTGTTGAAACGTTTTGGGTTTTTTTTTTTTCCTTCAGTCGAATGAAGAAGAAAAAAAAAATTGCCTGCAAGCCGTACTGAGGGTGGAAATTCACGAGCGCCATGTGACTGATGTGGATATTTGTTCTACTGTCATCTGATTAAACACACACGCACGCACGCGCACACGCGTACATATGGAAAGAGTGGAAAAATACAGGGCTTGAACCAGCTTCCTGCCCCCCCCCCGCCAGCCCTCCCTGCTCTCCCCCTTTATCTTTTTTGTCTCCTTTGATGCCCTTCCTCTCTGGCTGCAGTCAACACTGCTGCATCTGTAAAAGGGGCGATTCGCAGCTTTCGGGCTGCCACGCCGCAGACATGATGCCACTCGTGGGAAACAGAAAACACACCCGGCGTCACGGACGGGTTATCGAGGGGGGTGGGGGGGGTTTAGGGTACAGGGCTGCATCGCGTCTGTCGTCACCTGCTGCCTTCCGTCTCCGTCTCGCACTCGCTGGCTTATCAGGAATGTGCGGGTCACACAACAACAAGCAGGTTACCGTCAGCTCCTCAGCTTTCCTCTCCCAACACTTTCGGGTCACACGTTTTGTTTTGTTTTTTGTTTTTTTAAGTGTGATGAAGGGGTTAAAAACAGCAGAGAGCCCGGCTACTTCCTGTCTGGACACGTGACGTTGGGAGACAGTAAGGGAGGCCGGGGGCTTAACCGTAACTGTTAGGACGGCCGAGTGAAAAGGGCAGAGTTGATGGAATGACATTGTGTGTGTGTGTGTGTGTGTGTTTGTCAGTGTGTGTATTTGTGTGTGTGTGTGTGTGTGTGTGTGTGAGCGGCACAATTAAGATAAGTGGCGAGCCGCTGATGAATATGTGGCCTCACGCGCAACCGTGAACCACAGCAATCCATAATCAATACAATGTACTTAATCCAGGCTGGAGTGTGTTATTGTGCACCTTTGGTTTGTGCATGTGTGTGTGTGTGTGTATGTTTGTGTGTGTGTGTGTGTGTGCGGCAGATCCTCATCTCTATTGCACGTCCAATCAGTTGGATGTGCTTCCTCCCAGGAAGAATACGATGTCCTGTTTTGAGCGATGTGACAAACGGAGAGAAAAAGCGCTGCAGGCAAAGCTACAAGCCGCCTGCTTACGCCGAGAGGAAAAACGGGGGGGGTGGGGGCGATATCAAATTCCAAGATTATCCGGGCTTGTAAACGCGTCTCCGCATGCGTCTCATTAGGAGCAGAGTGGGACATAAATGGAGTTGCTAAACGCGACTGCGCGGGCCTCCATCTGTTTGGAGCTCGGCGGCCCCCGCCGGCCTCGCCGCTATCTGGGGGTGAAAAACGCAAACAGCTCCGTCATGTCAAGTAGAAGGAAGCAGAGCCTCGGGAGTCTCGTGGGCAATGATACGGTGTCCCGGCGCTGTGTGGGCTGCTTCAGAGCTGCTGCAGGAGGACGCCAAACCAGACCGGCTCCAAGTGCACAGAATGTATCTTCATCGGATGCCAGGAAACATTCATCACTGTAATCAGGGTGCGGGCACGGTAGTTTCGGTGCTTCTTGCATTGTAATTAGATGACTATATATATGCATACGCAAGTGTTTGCGGGAGTGAGAGGGATGCGGAGCGACACAGATCGGAGATAAAGGGAAATGGCTAGCAACGCATCAAATGCCGCGCAGATAATCAGACTTTATTTAGCGATTCGAAGCAGATTGCAATACTAATAATAAGGCTGCTTGTCTGCGTAAAAGCTGGCGCTAAAACTCCAGCCGGGGCACACAGGGACACATACACACACACACTGAAAATCTATTTGGAGAGTTAAAAAGGAGAGTGTCACCCGACCTTGACCCGCCCAAAGGCTGCCCACGGTCGGCGCTGCTCTCTGCACGGTTGAGCGGCTCGCGCATCGGCTTGTTTGGCCTGTGTGAACGCTCGGCTGCTTCCTGCGTGTTGACTGGACGCGTCTGCGCCTGCCGCCGTGCCCCCCCCCCACCCCGCCCCCACCAACCACCCCTGGGTAGACGCGCCGCGGGTCCCTCGGGGTCGCCACCAGCCAACTGAGGACTTGTACTGGCAACCGCGCCGCTGCCGCCGCCGCCGCCGCCGCCGCCAGGGCTGGAGCGCCGCCGCCGCCGCCGCCACCGCTTGCTAACCGTTGCGCCAGTTTGTCACCACCGCTGCCCACTTTCCCCTCTCTTCCTCTGTGGTGGTTTACGACCAGCCGACCGAGAAAACTTTTCCAAAGAAGAAGAAGAAGAAAAAAAAAAAAAACGTCCCAAGATTGTTGACATAAATCGGCGCTTGGCAGACCGCCACGCCAGGATTGGCCGGTTTTTCGCCATTTTCGGCCGCCGCCGGCTGCTTGGAATCGATAGAATAATCCGGCCGTTCGGACGGCGTGGGAAGATATCGCAGCAGCAGCGCGGGAAGTTCAGTGAGTAAGTAGCACAGCGGCAAGCAGCGCGGCCGCAGAAGGTGCACGCGGCGAGGCGTGGAAGCGCCGCCGAGGTCTAACTTTCAAAGTAAAAGTAATGCGTATCGCGCGGGCGCAGGTTCCGCATGAGGCGGATGATAAGTATAGGCTTCAGCATGTAAATAAGCAGATGTCTGGGCAAAGCCAGCTTTGAGGCATTACGAAAATCACGGGGTAATTATTTTTAGTTCATCCACTGCTTATTTCAGTTCTCCTTTGCTGAGGCGGGCGGTGAACTCGGTCAACTTTTACGCCGTGAGTCTGCGAACTTACATGAGACCCAATTCCAGCATCCGCGGCATTCGCTGCTGATCTCGCAAAAAAAAAACACGGTCATCTTTATTTATTATGACTCACAGCCCGAGCGCGAGGCATCTTCGCGCGCCACATCAAAAAAAAACCTGCATTCAAAGATGGCGGCCATCTGCGCACGCAGGCCCAGAACCGCCTGCGACGACAGAACGCAGCTGCGCCGCTCGTTTATTTCCATCCGCCATTCGTCTCTGGTGCCGCGTGTTTGATTGGCAGTGGATTTTGGAGGGGCGAAGAGCATCTGCTTGAACGTCAGCGTGGAAGATGGGACTAAAAGCCGCGGCATGAACGGATCTTAGGACGACTGACGGGATGTAAAATCTTTAAAAACCGAGCGAGAGGCAGCGGAGCCGCCGCAAGCTGCCGGCGAAATCCGACAAACTTTCAGATTCGGCTTCCATTTGGCTTTTTTTTTTTTTTTTTTATACGATAAAAAACACCGGCTTCTGTCCGTCTCCGCGGATTATCCGGCTCTTTTTCGGCCCACTCAAATAACAGAGGCCCCTCGCTCTTCCATCTACAATATGAAACAGACGGCACCTCGAGTGCCCACTTTCACCCGCCACCTCCGCTCGCCATGTCCTCTCCAGACTGTCATTTCTGCAGCAAAGTGATGACTGTTTGAGAAAGATGTGTGTGTGTGTGTGTGTATGTGTGTGTGTGGAAAGAATTGTGCAAAGTAACATGCGGTGTTCTAAGAAACTGATTTCCCCTTTATTTTCATCAATTAATGATTCATAGTAACCCCCACCAGCCTTCCCACCCACACACACACACACACACACACACACACACACCCACACACGCACGCACACTTCCACGAGCCAGAGGAGTCATTACAACTGGAATGAAAGGAGAGATTACAGGCAGATTAAAATAAGAATGCCTACAAACAAGGACTAAAGCAGATTACCATTATGTCACACTTGGCAAGTCCTATTAACACAAGCAAGAAGGGGCAAACGTTCATTGTTCACTTTGTCACTGTTCACGCTTCTTCCGTGACTGAAGTTTCAGGCGGACGTTGCGATTCATTCAGGTGTCGTAAAGACACTTCTTTCATTAGCGCCGCCCCCTTTTCTCCCCCCCGCACGCACGCTCGCGTTGATTTGCACGCAGCTTTTGATTTCATTCTGCCAATATTGAGATAATCTGTATGGATTTCAAAGGGGATCAGCGGCGTGACCTCTGGCGCCGTCTGAACCGGCTAATGCTTTGGTTTGTCAGTCACCTCGAGGATGATAAAACACACACACGCACACAGACACACACGCACGCACACGCAATATGGGAGCTTCCAGCAGATTATTTCAGAGAAACAAAAAAACCAGATAAGAAGCTCATCATCCCTGATTGACGTCATCATTTCCTCTTCTGTTTATCCTCCACTTTTACAAGGAGTTGGCTGGTATGTCCACACAGAAGCGCGCGGCCGGAGGCGTTTACCTAAACTTCTTGTAACGCTGGATTAGAAAATCTGCAAAATTCATTTAAAAAGTTGGTCAATTTTTTGAGGGGGGGGGGGCAAGTTTTTGCTCTCAATTGAGGTGCTTTTTTTTTGTTGTTATTGGCCGTTTTTCACAGGAGACGGAAACTCCCCTTGCAAGTTCAATTCTGACAGAATGAAAATTTAACTCGCATGACCTGCCGTCCCCGCTCAAAGACGTGAAGAAGAATCTGTCACTGTTGCCGGTGTCGTTAGAGAGTGAGTTAAAAAAATAAAAGGCTGGCAGTCGCAGCGAGTACGCATGGACTGATGAGACCGAAACATTCGATTTTAGATCCGTTATAGCAGCGGCTTTGGTTCCGGTTCACATCCTCAAATTCTTCTGTTCCTTTAATTACAGCTCCGCATGAGGTCGCCAGCCGGGGCCGCCTCGTTAATTAACTCCACGCTGGCGTCTGAATTTGTTTGTTTTTTGTTTTTTTTTATTGGCGATATGTCGAAAGTTTGCCTCCACTGTGCTCGGTGAATGAAAACAGGAATAAACGCAGGAAAAGATGAAATAAGTCATAAACGCCCGAGTATGAGACTTTCTCCTGTATTCACTCAGTTCTAAATCGCTCATCCCCAGAGTGTAACTGAATTACTGCGGCGCCTTTGGAGAGGAAGAGACGCTCGCGTGACGTCGGGAATTAAGTTTATTTATTTATTTTTAAACGTCCGGGACACTCTTGCCGGAGTGAATGTGCGGCGGCAGACTTTATGACGACAGCAACTTCCAGTTAAAAATCTACTCTAAAGTGTATTCGGTGCGTAGAGATACGCAGCGTCGGCGGATCTGAGCCATAAAACCCCACAACCATCTCCCCGCTGCGGGTTTTGAAAAGGTGAAAGACAGGAAGTCTCTTATTTTGATATTTCGATATCTCAGCTGCCTGAAGTCCGGTCCTCCGTTGACCTCCAGCATCGACACGCGAGCGCCGCAACCTGAGAGACATGGCACACGTGCGACGGGCGGCCGGCCCGTTTGCGGCGCGCCGCTGAGCTAGATCAACATCATCAGACAAAGGTGACTCACTCATTCCGCCGTCTATCCATCCATCTGTCTGTCCATCTGTCCGCACACACACACGCACACACACACACACTTCATCCGTCGGCTCCCTCCCGCAGCCATTTAAATGGTCGCCGTCTTCAAAGCGACACATAACCTCCTCGTTGCGAGTTTTACGAACATCAACTCGTGCTCATAAACGGAATCTACGAGCTAAGACGCCATGTGCTGCCCCTTTATGTTTATGGGACTATAATGTGTTTATGATGTCAGAAAACAGGCTGAAAAGACATTTTGATTCCGCGAATAGAGCCGCGCGCCGACGTGCGCCCCTCCCTTCTTAACAGCTAAACTGCTCTGATGCGCCTCCCGGGATTAAAATACACTCAGAGTGGATCTGCGTTACCTCGCACAACCTGCGGGCAGTCGGCCGCCACGGCGACGGGCGCTCGCCGGCGGCTGACGAGTCCATACAAAAGGATGCCGATCTTACTAAAAGATTGGTTCCGTCTTTTCGTTTAAATGCGCTATTATAGCAACAACACCCCGGGGCCACTTAAAGTAAACGACTATAATATCAATGCTAATTTAAAATTAAAAAAAAAAACCCTCCTCAGAAGCGCTGGAGCCTTCATTAAGGAGCGAGCACGAGCTAATGTGGTGCGTTTGAAGGCTGCCGGAGGCGACCAGATATTTAACATGTGAACTCGTACGATTCGCCGGGACCGGCTGCTGTCGCTCATATTTTAGCTAGATGGCGCACTCGCCGGCGTTGATGGAATGACGAGGACGGACCCCGGCTTCCTCCCGATACTCAACCTCCTCAAAGTAAATGCCGGGAAAGCTTCGTCCCAACGCCGCAGGAGCAAAACGGGTATCTTCTGGCAACTTTCTCCCTCCCGTTTCCTGCACTTCCTGCCGATATTTTCCTCCAAATATGAGCTGGCTACACTCTTGTAATGTAAATACGGCGACGCAGCAGTAAACACGGCCGCAGCTGGCCCCGCGTACCTAAACTGAAATAAACTACGAAGATAATGACCAGAAAAGAGGCCCTGGCTATAATCACGGCCATGTTTATGGAGGGCGGAGATACTGTACACAATAGGGCCATTTGTTCCGCAGGAGAACATAAATAGATAATGTGCTTTGATCTTTGGGAACTATCTCAAACAAGCGAGCGGCTGCCACTGGCGCTCCCGCGAGCAGACGGGGGGCGGGGGGGTTTCGCAACGCCAGCCCTCCCCGACTTCTCCTCCTTCACGTGCTCTCTGAGCCCCGAGCGCTCCTCTTTAAAAACCCGTTTTCTTAAAACCCTTCACAACGGGCCGGCGGTCCCGGCATGCGCGACGCGGGCTGGAAAGACGAGCCCGCCGGGGCTGAAACGCGATCGCCGAAAAAGGTGCGAGGGAAAACGAGCGCCGACACGTGACCGAGCGCGCGCCGGCTATTAGGCTGCGGAGGCGGCCGAGGCACGCGAGAACATGCGACGACGCATGCAGTCGCACCGGCAAACACCGTACGATGGTAGTACACCGCCGTGCACACCATAATGAAGTTTTTTTTTTGTTTTTTTTAAGGCTTTGGCCCACCGGGCCGCTGGTAGGCATCCTTGTAAAGCTGGATCTGCGTAAGTGGTCGTAATAGAATAGAATGCAAGACAGCCGTTGACACATTTGCATGATTGTCATTGGGACTGCAGTTTGTGATGCTGTCGAACCGTGGCGGGGTCACACAGAGGCGTCCCGAATATTTTAGCACTCTAATGCGTATGTGTGGGATGATTCTGTGTCATATTCAGTGCTGTGGAGGGGGTCTTTTTATGGATCTCAGCTCAGTTCGCCATGTGATGAATTACACTCAAAACTATAAATATAAAATGGCGTCCCTAATATTTTGCCACCCTAATGCATATGAGTGGGATGACCACTGCAGGGCTGTTGCATTACGTTCTACGGTAAACAGGCAGTGGTCATGATGTTGTGCTCGACTGGTGTACAAATACTGTTCCACACTACAAACACGTTCCACAACAAACGTGTCGAAATAAACCATTTACGAAACCGATTCGTAGGATATGTTGGAACCATTGCACTTTTGGCGACATACCCAGGAGGGGTCACAATGAAACCCGTCAGTTAATCGTAAGTACTTACTCCAAATCTTGGCGAGCTGGTCCAGCGGGTGCACCTGCGCACATACTCGGAACAGCGTCCAGCCACTGGACCCTTAAAAAGGTACAAATTTAGCCGCAAATGTCTCTGACCGCGTCGCTTTGCCAGTTCACAAGCAGTGAAAAAAGGAGGCGCCGCATCCACACATGGATCTACGCGTTTTACGCTGCCGGTCCAGCATCAAGCAAGGACAATCCGGAATCTGCTGTGGTCTTAAACTCGGGAGGATCTCTGGCCTCTGGCTTTCAGAACCATTAAATCTGAGGGCTAATTGCCCAATCACTAAAGACAGATTTTATCTCGATAGGCGAAATCTAAAACCTGCCAGAGAAAAAGCGCATGGAAACACTGATCTAGATTCACCCTCATACTCGAGACCAAAACAGCAACAAAATGTGGCCCTCGTGCTAAAAATACCTCAACGGAGTACAATTTACTTAAAGTAATGAGAATATACTGTTACATATTCATGCGGTGTGCATAGCTGAGGCAGTTCACTCCTGCAAATACCAGGAAACATTAACTCTTCCAATTCATTCCTTTAATTATTCTTCCACTTTGCCGCCACTCTATCGTTTTATTCTTTTACTGCGTTTCCATTATTGATTTATAGCCTGTTTTTGCCGTGCTTTTATTGGGCCTTTATGGCACTTTGACTGATGTCATTTTAAATATGCCGTGTAAATAAAAGTTGACGTTGGCGCCCGCTACCTGGGAACCCCGCTTGGTTGAGGTGGAACGGTTGTTTGGGTGGGTTAATAGGTGTGTGCAGCGTGTTTTAGGGGAGAAAGTGGTGTGTTAATATGATTTCTATGTAGTGTACGTCTGCGTGTCCCAGTTTCTCACACACACACACTTCCTGTGACACCATGTGTGAGCATTCCCTCTGATGACTCACATCCCTCGATCTCCGCTTCTGCGCTCATTCCTTCTATCGCCTGCTGTTCTTTACTTCCTCCCGAACTTACTCACACACCAACCAAAACATCTCCCGTCACTCGCAGCGTCCCTGGCAGTCGTCCTCCTCCGCGACCAGTGTGACTTACCCCTCACACACTCTTGAAACAAAAAAAAAGAAAGAAAAGAAAACGTTGGTGGGGTCTTTACGCGCTGACTCACCCACCAATCAGACAGGAAAAGGCGCTCAAGAACACAGACCCACATGTAACCCATTAACGCAAAGTGTGTGAATGTGTGTGTGTGTGTGATAAAGGGGGATGGGTATGTGTGTGTTTACGAAGACACACTGGAGTCTTTCACTCCTGCTGTGCAACAACCAGTCTTTGTGGTCACCCCTCTTGCGCACACAGCGAAGCAGGGTCACACTGATTGGTATTCAGACCTTTGAAGAGCAAGATTTAAGCAAATGCTACGTGTGTTTGTGTGCACCTTTGTGCGCGCGTGTGTTTTCGCGCGAGTAAAAGAGGCCGACTCAATCCATGACAGGAAGCTATGAAATTACAGCTGCTCCCATGGTCGACTGCTCCCTGTAACCCTTTCCAAACACCCGCCTGCACGTCGGGTACATTGACATGAAGGCAACAACCGCGTCTTTAATCGCCGTTTCGGATCACAAATGGGCAACAATGAACGAGGCGACATACTGAAAAAGTACATTTTCATACTTCCTCATATGAACGCGACGCAGCCGCGGCGTCGGGCGCTCAACAAAACCGCGTTTGTGCAACAGAGCGCGCGCCGATACACTAAATTACGAACAAAGCGTCGGTCGCAAATTCTTTGTGGATTTAACTTTTAATTGGAAGGCTGACACTTGCGGGTGTCACATTTCCCCAATCCCCCCCGCCCCCCTTCATTTTTGAGGCAGTGGAAATGAATTCGCAAAACAATTTATTTTTTTCACCGTTTAGGGTTCGCCGCTGTTGTCATACATGGGCCTGACCACTGAGAGGTCTGCATGGGTGTAACGCGGCCGCTGTGTGGGGCGACGTCGCCGGCATGTTCGGCGGCGTGAGGCAATTGATGACTCGCGCCGTCATACTTGGCGCGGAGAGCCTTGCTGCCAGAGAGGCCCCCGTCGATTGCTCGGTTTCCGTAACGCTGCGGGGGAGAGCCGGCGCCGATGCCGTCACGGGTGCTTTGCGGTGAACTGCCGGAGGACAGGAAGTGTGGATCTTTGCGCGCAACGCGGAGCCGTTTCAATTTGCATGCATTTGTTTTATTTTTTTTGGGCCGTCTGTTCAAATAGCTGTCAGGACAGTGTGGGAAACAGCAGCTCAACATGACAAAAGTGCAAAAAAATATGTAGTTGAAGGAGTGGTTTCACCGTTATTTCGCCTTTGGCGCGTCACGGATGCTCTTACGCGGCGCGCGGCGTCTTGAGCAGGTGAAAAATGACTACTCGCGGAGCTTCAACCTCAGTCAAAAGAAGCTGAGTCATGACTGGGAGGCCTTATTCAGGGCATCTCAGCTGTGGAAAATTTAAAAAAAAAAAAAAAAAAAAAAAAGCTCACCTACTGTAAAAGCGTAACTGAAAAAACACACTTCCTGATACAGCGCATTTCAAAAGGGGAAGTTCTGTCATAGCCGCAATAAGTTGAGTACATGTAGGCCACAAACGCAAAAAGGACACGCGGTCACACACACACGCACAAAAACACACACACACACACACACTTTCTGCCATTCTGACATCACCGTCCACTCCCACGGCTTCTTTTCCCTTCTTCTCTTGCTCTCCCCTCTAGTTTTCTTTTCTCTTCTCCCCTCCCCATTTGTTGCATTCCTGCTCACCAATTGTGCCTCTGTTCCCACTCGAATCCCCATCTGTGTGTGTGTGTGTGTTTGTATGTGTGTGTGTGTGTGTGTGTGTATCTGTGTGGCCACGTAGGACCCTGGAGTTTGCGGATCGGTCCGCCCACTCGCTGGCTCTACAGTTAACCGTGTAGCTACTGGCCGGCTCCGGCACGCTGCGAGGCTTCGCCACTTCACCGCCAAATAAACGTTTAACAAGCCGGGTTACCATGGAGATACCACCAAGGCTGACGTGAAACTTGATCTTTTTTTCTTTTTTTTTTTTGGACTCGAAGCAGGGTTGTGGGGTTGATGTGTGTTTTCCCGGGAGGACGCTCAAACTCACTTATCACCACATATACAAGGCCAGTAATAGAGTGAAGCCTCAGTAACAACAGAAACAGCACACACTGTAAAAAAAAAAAGAAAAAAAAAAGGAGCATTCGCTCTTAAAGAAACACTCCCTGACGTTCTGAAGTGCCCAAAATCGCCTCAAAATCCCGACGTTTCTTGCCAGTTTAAACAAAACATTTCACAAAAAAAAAACAAAAAAAAAGAAAGAAAAACAGTGCGATTGCTGGGGATTGTGGGACTTGCGAGGCCCCTTTCAGTCGCCGTCACAAAAGTGATTCTTCAACAAAGCGTACTAAGTGCCAACGACAGGTCTCTCATACGTTAAAAAAAGGGGAATAATATAGTCTGAGGAATTTTTTTTCTCCCTTCCTTCCTTGCGGTGATTTCCTTTGATTAAAATGGCACAGCCGCCGCTGATTAGCAGACAAAAAAGATTTAGCGGGCTTTGTTGCCATGGCTTCGCTCTCCTCGCCATTACCCATAGCAACTCCGACTTGATGGGCTGACTAAGTGGCTGGATGAGTATCTGACACGCCGGCTGGCAGGAATGACTGGCTGACTGCTTGTGGCATGTTTTAAAGGGATTATATGAATGAGGAATCAACTCATTATCAATTCCCCTCTGAATAAACTCAATGCAGGGTTGTTTTTTTTGCTTTTGTTTTTTTCGTTTTTTTTTTATTAATAGCAGAACCGCGCACCCCGGGGATGAAGAGAGAGGAGACACACCGGGAAGGAGATGGGGACGGATTATGAGTCAGAGCGGGAATGACAGACACGGCAGGAGAAGGAGGGAAAGACGAGGCGGGGAGGCAGCGAAGCCCTGCGCCGCATGCTCCTGCTCCTTTGTCAGGAGAGCACGAGGGGTTCTCCCACCATCCGCTCGGCCCGGACCGGCTGCAGCCGCCTCTCCGGTTACAGCGCTTGGGAGCACGTGCTCCACGTCACCCCCCCCCCCCCCCCCCCCCCCCCCCCCCCCCCCCCCCCCCCCCCCCCCCCCCCCCCCCCCCCCCCCCCCCCCCCCCCCCCCGCCACCCCAGCCGCCCCCCCCCCCCCGCCCCCGCCACCACCGCCACCACCATCACCACCACCGCCGCCGCC
>CAAKHG010000146.1:0-41075 GCA_901007715.1 Dactylopterus volitans
ACATGTCAGAGTTTTTCTTGTCAGACAGTAGACAAGCCAATACCAGCTAAAGGACTATATCTCACTCCTGATAAAGTCCTTGAATTCACCTCAAGCTCAAATATGGAAAACAGAAGCATGCCAGGCTTTCTTGTGTCTTTAAGTGTTTTCTCTTTTTCAGTCTTATTTGTTTGTGCTAATACTGACTTTATTCTTCTTCTCACAGACAAGGGACCAGTTACAGCTCCTGGACCAACCAAAGGTATACCAGATAATAGTTTGTTTATCTTAATGACTACATAACTTGTTCTCTTATGGAATATCTCTTGATGTCTATTCTGTGTTGTAAAAATCAGACGAGATTTTGTGTCTTCTGTATTTGTGTCTATTGTGTAAATGTTATAAAAGGTTCATTTACTGCCTCAAACACAGTGCCAGCTGTAAAGCAAAAAACTGGTAAAACTCCTGTTCAAGAGGCCAGAACAGCTGCATCACCTAAGAGTAAACTTACCAGAAAACCCAAAGAGACGGAACCAGAAGCAGTGACCATTACGCTAAAGAAGGTTCCAGTGAAACTTCCAGAGCCTGAGAAACAAGTTGTTACTCATAAAGTCGAAGTAACAAGGCATCAGGATCAAGAACTCACAGTTCATGGACTTCACGACCGAGAAGATCGAGAGATAGTTACACTTGGAAGAACTGAGCGGGTCTTCACTGCAGAGGAAGAGACATTTGAGCTAGGGCAGTTTGAGGAAGCTGAGAGGGTTGTAGTGGTCCAGAAAATGGAGAAAGAAGCATGGGCAAGAACATTAAAACCACAGGAAGTGGAGGAACTCAAAGAGACAAGTATAGATAAGAAGAAAATAACCAAACTGCAAAAGGAAGATGAGCAGAAAGACTCTCTTAAAGTAAAACCATTTGAAAGATCTCCAAAAATAGAAGAAGAACCACAGAAGATCAAACTAAAAAAGGTGCCAAGCAAGCCAAAACAGCCTGAAAAAGAGATTGTAACTCATAAAGTTGAAGTAACAAGGCATCATGAGCAAGAAATGACAGTTCACAAGCTCCATGATCGAGAGGATCGGCATTTGATGACTATTGACAGAACAGAGCGAGTCTTCGCTTTGGATGAAGAAGCATCTGACCGGGGCTATCTGGAAGAACCAGAAAAATTTAAGCCAGAAGATGAAAAGACAAGATGGGTAAGAACTCTGAAAGAAGCCAAAGATGAGCAACTCCAGCCAGAAGTGTCTAAAACTAAAATAAAGACACTGGCAAAGACAGACGAGAAACAAGAGCCCATATCCCTGAAACCATTTGAGAAACCCCGAAAACCAGCTGAGCATTCAGAAGCAATGAAAGAAGGTGAGTCAAAGATTGCTACTGATGCAGAGAGTACTCCATTCAAGAGAGGTGAGATGACTCAGGGAAGAACACCCACCACGACTGCAAAGCACAAAGACACTCCTCTGAGTCCACATACGGTCAGCTTGGAACCCAGAAGTGAGGAACCTGGACCAGCTGATAAACTCCATGTAAAACCGAAAACCAGCGCCACTCCACCTGAAGACAAGGAACAGGTTCTGTTGAAGCCGTTTAAAAAGGTTGCAACAGCTGAGGAAAAGTCAGAAAAGGAGTCAGAGGAAGAGAAAAAGAAAAAGAAGTCTGTGGACAAAGAGTTGCAAACTCGCAAAGATGAAACACCTGAGCAGCTGATGACAACACCTAAAAGGCAGGAGGAGAAACTTCAGGAGAAACCTCTGCCCAAGAAATCTAGTCCACCAGGTCAGCTGATAACACAGACAGAGGCCCTGAAGAAGGGTTCAGAGATCAAAAAGACTCCCTCTCCTAGAGCAGTTAAAGACAAAGAAGATGAGACGGCCCTCACACCCTTGGAGCAGCTCAAGAGGGTGCAGTTAAAAAGGACGCCGTCACCTAAGGTTGATCTGGAACAAGTTCCTACTGAAAAGGTTAAAAAGAGCCCTAAAACAGTTTCACCAAAAGACTCAACTGAAGCTGCAAGTCCTAAAGAGGTGCTGAAGAAAGTGCCAGAATCAGAGAGGCTTCCGCTGGTGAAGGAGGTCTCTCCTGGAGCTGTGCAAATGCAGAAGGTCCCCACCCAGCCAGAAGAGGAGATGTGTGAGGAGGAGGCAGACCAAATGGAGGGCCAGGCTGAGGAAGAGGCCTGGGGCTGGGAGCTGGTCCCATCAGAGGACTGGGAAGGTGAAGGGGAGGATGGGGCACTGGAGACCCCAGGCATGCCCACTGGCAAGCAAGGTGAGGCCAAGTGACAGAAAGTGTCTCCTGATAACTGTGGAGATCCTCATCCCATCTAAGATGACTCACTTCATCTTCAACACATCCTTCTGCTCATCCAGATCTGTCCATTCACCATCCATCATAATCTTCTCCTGTGGTCCATCGTGTCATGTCTGTCCTTATGTGTCGTCTGTTTCCATCAATCAAAGTGTGAAGTTCATGTCTTCACACATGTATGTCCTTCTATATCCATCATTCATCGGTTTGAGACCATCTCCACCATCGTCATCGTGTTCATTCAGGGTCCACGTGTGATGTGTCTGTCATTAATGTGTTTGATGTTTATCAAATCTTTACCGGTTTTCTGCTGGAATATGAAAACCATCAGAGAACTCTTGCAGAAATGTCTTCTTTTCGTTTTCTTGTCCAGATGGAAAACCGACAGAGGAACCTCCCAAAGGCAGAGGGCGAGGATTTGGGGGTGAGAATGTTACAGACATTTCAGCTCATCTGCTCTCATCCGTCCCCATGAGACACACAGTCTCTTAACTGCCCAATTAATCGTCTGTCTTATGTATTTGGTTGGATTCATCCTGAGCAGACTCACACACTTTGATCTCAGGTCCATTGATGTGAATCCGGTTCAGAAAACTGACCCACTTATGACAGCACTTTACTAACTTTACACTTGAGAACACGACTAAACTGATTCTGTCGTTTAGCTGATCTTCTCTGACCTTCTACACATGCTGCTACTTATTAAAGAAAAATAGTCATTTTTCTGCTCTCATACATTAACTGGATGAGTTTGGTGTATCCTTTTCTTGTTCTTCTTGTCACTGGTTGCTTCATCTTTTGGTCTTTCCAGCACCACCTTAAAACTGAATTTCCTTAAATGTGCCATTAACTTGATCTTATTTGTATCTGGTTTTACAGCAAGGCAAACCCCTTCGCCTGGTGATGGCGGCAGGGGGCGTGGCCTGAGACCCGGTGGAAAAGGGCCGTCTCCACCGGAGGATCCCTTCGGAGGATTCAAACTCAAAGCCGTCCCACTGAAGTTTGTCAAAAAGCTTAAGGACATCGTGCTACTGGAGGCGGAGTCTATCGGCTCATCCGCTGTCTTTGAGTGCGAGATTTCGCCCTCCACCGCCATCACCTCATGGATGAAAGATGGCTGCAACCTGCGCGAGGGCCCCAAGCACAAGTTCACCGCTGACGGCAAAGATCGCAAGTTGAACATTATTGACGTCCAGCTGTCCGACACTGGTGAATACACCTGCGTGGCCAAGAACGCGGGCAAGGAGATATCATGCACAGCCAAGCTCATTGTGGAAGGTAACATCATTTCGTTCTCCAAGTGAATATCAAGATTTGAGTGTGTAAGCGAGAGGACCGGCTCCTTCTGCCAAACTCAGGCAACATTGGCAGTCACTTACTCGACTTTGTGCTTGTGCAGAGCTGCCGGTGAAGTGGGTGAAAGAGCTGGAGCCAGAGACGTCTTGCATGAAGGGCCAGCCCATGTACCTGACCTGCGAGCTGAACAAGGAGAGGGATGTGGTCTGGAAGCGTGATGGCGCCATCCTGAAGAAGAAGGCCGGAAAGGTGGCCATTAATATCATTGGTATGCAGCATGCTGTGACCATACAGAACGCCGCCGATGAGGATGCCGGCGCCTACACGTGTGAGGTGGATGGACAGCCGGAGGTCAAGACAACAACCAACGTCAAAGTGATCGGTAAGTGCAATACTTCACACCATCGACTGTAGCTCGCCTGGACGTGAAGATGAAGCTTTTAATTTGGGGATTCAGACAGGCACTTGTGGTGCCAGCAGAGTCACCCTCATTCAGTCAGTCAGAATGCACCTTAAGTTAGAGATTCCTGCACTGAATTAGTAAAGCATCAACGGTGAGGCTTTAAAGTTAGTCAAAGTCAGAGCGCGTAAATGAAGTCAAACAACTGCATCGTGTAACGTTTATGACATGTAACATGTGTCCCTCAGAAATCATCAAAGACTGGCTAGTGAAGCCTCTGAGAGACCAGCATGTCAAACCCAAATCCAAGGCCACCTTCAAGTGTGAGCTCTTCAAGGACACTCCCAACTGGAAGTGGTTCAAAGGAGAAAACGAGATCGCTCCATCTGACAAGATTGAGATCAGCAAGGATGGAGTTGACGTGACGCTCACCATCAAGAACTGCCAGCCTGACGATGTGGCCGATTACACCATCGAGGTTGAGGATCGCAGATACACAGCCAAACTGACACTCGGAGGTTGGCACCACATTTGACTCCCCGCCAGAAAATAATGCTGGTCTTCGCTTTGTGAGGAATTTCCTGACTGGCTCTCCCTGTTTCCTCAGAGCGCGAGGCCGAGATCCTGAAGCCTCTCTCCAGTGTGGAGGTGGTGGAAAAGGAAGAAGCCAGCTTTGACACAGAGATATCTGAGGATGACGTGGCCGGCGAATGGAAACTGAGGGGCCAGGTCTTGGCCAGATCTCCAGTGAGTCTGACTTACTTTCCTCACAGCATGCTAAGTGTGCACAGTGGAGGAGCAGGACTACGCATGAGAGACATTTAACTGTCTGAAAACCCAATAAAATATTTGATTGATGTTCCAATCACTGTTTTTTGTCATTACAGTTATGTTGCTTTCAGTACTTTAGTATTTTAGGAACATTTCTTTAGCAACAGTGAATAAATCATGAGTGCAGTTAAAGTGGTTGTGTTTTCCTAAATGGACGATGAATTTGGTCGCTAGTTAGTAACTTCAAGTGTTCTGGATTTTTTCAGATCTGCGACATTAAAGCTGAGGGAAAGAAACGTTTCCTCACTTTGAAAAACGTGCAGCTGGACCAGGCTGGCGAGGTGTCATATCAGGCTCTGAACGCCATCACCAGCGCCATGCTCACCGTCAAAGGTACGTGCTCCTCGCAGCAAAGCTTACACTGTCTTATGGCCTCTTTGTCATCTGCTGTGAGCTGCTGCTTTTGTCAGACTTGGAACACTGAGGTTCGCAAACATACGGTAAGAAAAGTGATGCATGTGCTTTGCCTTTGTGACGAACTGTTCACCTCCCAGAAATCGAAATGGGCTTTGTCGACCCGCTGAAGGACGTTTCGGTGCCTGAAAAAAAGCAGGCTAAGTTTGAGTGCACCATCACCAAGGATGTGGCAAAGGTCATGTGGTTAAGGGGGGCAGAGATCATCACCCCAAGTCCCAAATATGAAATTATTGATGACGGAAAGAAACACATGCTGATCATAAACAGCTGTGAGTTTGACGATGAGTCGCAGTACACCATCGAGGTGTTGGGCCAAAAGTCGATGGCTCAGCTGATGGTAGAAGGTAAGTCCGCCGTGTGGCTCATGTTGTCTCCGTGCTGTCATTCCGTGACGGATGCTTGTAGCGTTCAAGTGGCACCTGTTGTGTCAATGACCTGATTCGTTCCAGGCATGAGGCTCAAATTCCTGAAGCCGCTTGAGGACCAAACGGTGAAAGAAGGTAACTCGGCTGAGTTTGAGCTGGAGCTGACTCACGAGAATGTGCCGGTGGTTTGGTACCGGAACGAAGTCAAACTCCACGTGAGCCGAACGGTGCTCACACGTGTGGAGGGAAAGAAACACGTTCTAGAAATGCGGGACTTGACTCTAGATGATACCTGCCAGATTAAGGCAGAGGCCAAAGGGATGCACTCCATGGCTAAACTGACGGTCATAGGTAACAGTACACTTTCCTCCTCCTCTCTTTGGTTCTGACATGAGATGAGATGGGTCTTTGTCTCCAGATCGTGGCGGTACTGATGGTTGACTACAGTTTGTTCATGTGTTATTTTGTTGTTGTGAATCCTTGTGACGGTCGTGTCCTTTTCCCAGAGGGTGACGCCGTGTTCGTGGTGAAGCTGCAGGATTACACTGCCACAGAGAAAGATGAGGTTTCTCTGGACTGCGAGCTGAGCAAAGACGTCCCCGTCCTTTGGTATCATGAGGAGAAGGAGATCACTGCCTCCAAGATGGTTGTGATGAGGTCAGAGGGCACACGGCGGACTCTGTTCCTGAAGAAGGTGGAGCTGAGCGAGAAAGGCAAATACGTATGTGATTGTGGAACCGACAAAACGACAGCCAACATCAGTGTTGAAGGTAAACCTGTCCTAGAAGCTAGCGAGCTCATTCGGAACTCCTCTAGTAGAATTAGGAGGTTGATGTTTTGGTTCCCTCGTGTCATGAACCTTCTAGCGCGTGACATTAAGGTGATTCGACCGATTTACGGCGTGGAGCTGTTTGACGGCGAGACGGCTCGTTTCGAGGTGGAGATCTCTGAGGACGACGTCCATGGCCAGTGGAAACTGAACGGAAACATCCTGAGTCCATCGCCTGTAGGTGTTTGAGTTTGCACATCACTGACAAACGACACTCGCGCTTCACTCACTCATCACCTTCGACCACACTGATCAACAGGACGTTGACATCATCGAAGAGGGAGGCAAACACACGCTGATCCTCTACAACTGCAGAGTCCCCATGACCGGCGAGGTGGCGTACACCGCAGCCAACGCCCACTGTGCTGCTAACCTGAAGGTCAAAGGTCAGTCATTTTTGGATCATTTCTACTTAATGAATAATTGAATATAGTTTTTTACATTAAGATGTTTGGAGATGATTGAGGTGTTTTTTTGTGACTTGGAGGTTGTCCTCACACCACGTCAAATGTCACAGAATAATTTCTCTGATTCTTCACGATGCTTTAATTCACATTGGTCTGGCCACCATGGTTTAGCCTTAATATTTCCTCAGTTTGACCATGAGAATAAAAAGAGTACAGAATGAGCTAGAGTGCATGACGGGCACCCATATTAGGTGATCGTGCAACGCAATCGTCTTTCGCTGTAAACAAATCAGACTGACTTGACAACAAAACGCCAGGACTTGCAGCCGGACGTTTTTGCTTCTTTTTGTAGGATTTCAAAAATCCACAATCATCCGACTGGACTATGGTACAATATCCATCTGATCTGTTTTTCCTGTTTGACTTCAGAACTTCCACTCAACTTCCTTGCGACGCTCACTGACGTACAAGTGTACGAGAAGGACGAAGCCAGGTTCGAGGTGGAAGTGTCAAGAGTGCCAAAGAGTTTCCGCTGGCTGAAGGGTTCACAGGAGCTGCACAGCGATGAAAAGTACGAGATGATCCAAGAGGGCAACATGTATGTTCTGCTGATCCGATCGGCCGCCTACGAAGACGAGGCCAAATACATGTTTGAGGTAGAAGACAAGAGGACAACCAGCAAACTCGTTATTCAAGGTAATGAATTTCCAACTAGTCATGCGCTTGCTTGCTTGCTCTACTTAGCTCGTACTCTGAATGAAGGCTTTTTTGGAGTCTGCAAACCTCTGCCGTCTGGGTCTCGTGTGATGGTGTTTTCTGGTTGTCAGGTATTCGCCTGGAGTTTGTCAAGCCGATTAAGGACGTGACAGTGAAGGAGCGCGAAACGGCCGAGTTCAGCGTCGAACTCTCTCATGAAAAGATCCCGGTGGTCTGGTACAAAAACGACATCCGCCTGCACCCCAGCAAGGTGGTGCACATGTCAGAACAAGGAAAAGTCCACACGCTGGCCTTCAAGGAGGTCACCATCGATGACACCTCCATGATCAAGGTGGAGGCCATGGACAAGAGTGTGACCGCCATGCTCACTGTCATTGGTCAGTACACACCTCTGGTGGTTTCACTGTGCTAGTGTCAATCAGCTTCTACAAATAGCATGGTGGCTAAAGAGGTCAAATACTGAGATGTTTTGGTGGGAATTCTGGAATTCTGCGCTGCTCCAACACACAACAACATTTATTAAGGGATGACTAGTTATGTAGTAAAATACTTCCTAAGGAACACTCAGGACATGCTTTTTCTCACCTGTAAACTTTACAAAGTAACATCCAGCATACTCAGTAAATCTGCCTCTAAAAAACAGATGCAAGATAAAGTAAAGTGATTATTGATCACATCCAACGTGTAAATAAACACTGATGTTTGAAAACTGCAGCTCAGGTCAGGTCCTCACAAGTCATCTTTGATTGACTTGTTGTCATCATGCTTGTGTAGAAGCTTCCTGTTTTGGTTGTTTGAGGTGTGGTTGACGCGCGTTCGCTCCGCAGAGGGCGACTTGTACTTCACCAGCAAGTTGCAGAACTACACAGCTGTGGAGAAGGATGAGGTGAAGCTGGTGTGCGAACTCAGCAAGGCCATCGCTGACGTCAAATGGTTCAAAGATGGGAAGGAGATCACTCCCTCCAAGAACTTCGCCATCAGCACAGACGGAAAGAAACGCATCCTAATGGTCAGAAAGGCGGAGAAGAGCAACATGGGAGAATACACCTGTGACTGCGGCTCTGACAAAACTACCGCCAAACTCAATATCGAAGGTGCGTCCACAGCAGATACGAGCCAGAAGTATCACAAAACAAAGAGGCTCTCCTTCAGTGAAAACTGCTTCCACCATTCAGAAACTTTAAACTGGAGATCTGTTCTTTTGCCTTAATTGTAGAGCGTGACATCAAGGTGGTGCGTCCACTGTACAGCGTGGAGGTCACAGAGACCGAGACAGCCAAGTTTGAGACAGAGATATCGGAGGGGGACGTCCATGGAAACTGGAAGCTGAAGGGAGAAGCCCTGCATCAGTCTGCTGTGAGTTCCATCTGTGAAGAGTCCAAATAAAAGTCAATCCAACAACACAACATCAGATGAATTTGAGTGCATCAGATGAACTTACTTTTCAGAATAAATGTCCTGAATAAAATCCAGTAAATAAAAGTTACGTGGTGTCTTCCCTTCAGGATGTTGAGATCAAGGAGGAAGGACCCAGACACATGCTGATCCTCTATAATGTCCGCATGGACATGGCAGGAGGCATCGACTTCTCAGCGGCCAACGCCAAATCCACCGCTCAGCTACGAGTGAAAGGTGAAAGCGTTTGTCTGTTCACGGTTCTTCGTCTCATCGTGTTTGTATGGTCTTAAACGCAAAGACGGCGTTGAGTCCCTCCTCCAATGAGAGTGGAGAATTTAGTCACAGAAGCGGAGTCATCAGAGTTCAGTTTATAGCATGGAAGCATGAAGGTTGTCATTCAGTCCCTCATTCAATGGCAGGCTGTGTCGTGTCGTGTCTCTGTCAGCCAATTGGATTAGATGCCTGAGGCTTTATCTGAAACGAGAGGCTCTCTGATTGGACGAGCATGACTCTGTTGGTTGAAGGAGTAAAACTGTGTTCCCCTCTTCAGCTCGCTCCATCAGCATGCTGCAGCCTCTGAAGGATGTGACAGTGACGGCCGGGGAGACGGCGACCTTCGAGTGCGAGCTGTCGTACGAGGGCATCGCAGTGGAGTGGTTCCTGGGAGGACAGAAGATGGAGGCCAGTGACAGGGTGAGTACTGAATGAAAGTTCTTAAAAGTAGATTCATAAAGAAGGACTGAAACCAGCTTTGGAGAACATTTCTAGATTCTAACTTCAACAGCCAACTCACAACTACGTGTTTGAGTCTACAGGCGTGTTTTCAGGAGAGTTTAAATTGCTGATTGCTGCTCATTCAGGATGTTTCCAGTGAGGAGGAAATGTCTGAACAACACAAACTGATATGTGAAAGCATCTAATTTGGTTCTTCGTGTTAAAAGTGATCCAATTTCTCGGAATCAAATGTTATTTTCTTGGTTTGGTTGATCCACTGGGTCGTTACTCTCACTTGTTCCTGAGAAAGAAGCTGGAACTCGGCTGCTGTTAAAAATAAGCCAAGATAACAAAGCGGCTACTCTTATCTGACACCTCCTTATATGTGCAGCATGCCACCTAGCATTAGCATCCACAAACTGGAGTCAAAAATACCCACACCGATTCCCAGAATGAACCTTTCTTCAGTGACCGACATTACCCGTTTACATTTAAACTTGGCTTTAATATTGTTAGTGTAGAGGGCATCAGCATCATTAAAATGTAAACATTTTATCCTGTTTCAATTTGTTTCAAGATATTTTCTCTAGACGTCATTGTCTGAATTGATAATCAGGAAGAAAAAGATTCATTAATGCTAATTATCATTTGTTCTTTCAGACGCACCTGCAGTTTGAGGATTTTCTGATTTTGTCTGTTTTATGATTTTAAGACCTTTCACCATCATTGAGCTTTGAGAAACATGCTTATTCTTTTCATTTCATAGAGGAAATGTAGAATCAAGTGTCAGGAGTCAGCAAAGTAAATGACTGTTTCTCACTCACAGTCTGACATTGGTCACCTCTCCAGTACTGACCACTGACAACAGTCATGTGCCCGTCAGATTTCGTCACCAGCACTCATGATGCATTATTGCCATTGTTACTGAAATTGAAAAAATAGTAAGTGTGTGTTTTGTCCCTGCAGGTGAAGACTCGAGTGGTGGGCCGAGCGCACAGTCTCACCATCCGAGACGTGAAGTTGTCAGAAGCCGGCGAGGTCAAGTTGACCGCTAAAGACTTCCATACTCAGTCTCAGCTTATTGTCAAAGGTGAGAATCTCAGACTCATGATGGCACCTTCTGGTATGTTTCCTGTCTGCTCTGACCACGGCAGTCGCTTTTGTGCATTCAGAACCACCGGTGGAGTTCACCAAGCCTCTGGAGGACCAGACAGTGGAGGAGGAAGCCACTGCCACCCTGGAATGTGAAGTTTCCAGAGAGAATGCCGAAGTACGTTGGTTCAGAGATGGACAGGAAATCCGCAAGACCAAAAAGTACGACATAATCACCGATGGCCGCAAGAGGGCACTGATCATCCATGACTGCAGCCCAGATGACGCCAAGATGTATACATGTGATGCCAAGGAGTTCAAAACTTCCTGCTTCCTGGATGTTACACGTAAGAATGAAAACTGAACCTGAACTTGCAAAATTTTATTTAAACTCTCATGTTTCTCTCATCAAAAGTGCCGTGATGCATCATGTCTTCTCTTTGCCGGTTTCACTGCTGATAGCGTGTTACATTTCCGTGTTCTTTCTGGTCTCAGCTCCTCATGTGGAGTTTACAAAGCCTCTGCGGGATGTAGAGGTCAAAGAGAAGGAATCTGCCAAGTTTGAATGTGAAGTGTCCCGCGAGTCTGCAAAGGTTGGGCAGGATGATGAGTTAAAGATCAATCATGTCACTGATAATCATATAACATGACGGACTGATTTGGATATCTGGATGCGGTTTTACAGGTTCGCTGGTTTAAGGACGGCGGCGAGATCAGGAAAGGAAAGAAGTATGAGATCATCGCTAAAGGACTCCAGAGGATCCTCATCATCCACAAATCATTGTTTGACGATGAGGCAGAGTACGAATGCGACGCCAGGACATCAAAGAGCTCTGGCATGCTGACCGTCATCGGTGAGGCTCGTGTTCAGCATGGCATCAGCAGAGTTATGAACCTGGAGGGGGGGGACTTTTTTCTTTTTTTGCTTCAATTGTTTGCCTCCATACAAACGCCCCATTCTGAAGTCAATACGGGAGATATTTCATCGCATCCTAGAGTGACTGCCATTACAAAATAACTCGTATTGGGGTTTTTTTACTGCACATGGTTATTTTGAGTTAATCGAATAAACAACATCTGAACCTGAGTTGATACTCATAAGACTGCAAGTTAGTAGCCATTTAATAGTAGCCATCATTTTTTTGGTTGGTTTGTTTTCTTTTTTTGAGACCAAATGTTTCAGTCGGGATGCTTTTGATGATATTCTGAGCACAATGGCAGAATCTAATGATACACAGGATAGATATCGTGCTCTCCTGGCGTGCTCATATCATCATGGAAAGCCTACCTGGTCACACACTCACTAAAACCCCTGTAGAATGTGGTATCTCTGTCTACTTTGGTGCAGTACTAGATTGTATCTGTATGTGTTATCCACTGTCTGGTGGAGAGCATTGGAGAGGATTAAATACACTTTACTCTCTATTGGTCACAGTTTTGCTTGCAATACAATAGATCTGATAGTTGAGGAACGACTCTTGATTTATTTTAGGCGTGCCCGTCTGGGTGAGTTGGCTTCCAGCACTTTCTCTGCCAACATTAACGTCTGCTAATCCGGCTGTCATGTTTTTCCTCACAGAGGAGGATGCCAGATTCACCAAGAACCTGTCCAACGTGGAGGGCACAGAGACAGACAGTGTCAAGATGATCTGCGAGGTGTCGAAGGCTGGCGCCGACGTCACCTGGTACCGAGGAGATGAGGAGCTGCCAGAGGGTGGCCGCTACGAGCAGGTCATGGATGGACGCAAGAGGATCCTGATCATCCAGGACCTGAGGATGGAAGATGCGGGAGAGTACAACTGCAGGTTGAGTCCCACTGTCAAGACATCTGCTACTCTGAAACTCAACGGTACGAGCACAGCATCACAGCCTGCTCTAAAGTCTAAACAAAGCTCCTGCAGGAAGTTAAATAACCCTCTGTGTTCTTGTTCTTCTTCCTGTCATTTTTCTCCTTCCAGAACTTGCAGCTGAGTTCATCGCCAGGCCTCAAAACCAAGAGGTGGTGGAGGATGAGAAGGCTGAGTTTGCCTGCTCCGTCTCCAAGGAAACCTTCGAGGTGAAATGGTTCAGAGGAGACAAGGAGCTTGAAGATGGGGACAAGTACACTATTGTCAGCGAAGGAAAGAGAAGGGCTCTTATTGTGAAAAACTGTGGACTGAAGGATGAGGGAGGCTACATTGCCATCATCGGCAGTGTTAAAGCCTCAGCTGATCTGTGTGTGATTGGTAAGAGTCTTGTTTCTACTCTTTGGTCAGATAAACCTGCAGAGTACATGTCTGGCTTTGACACGTTTGTACTTAATTGCAGAAAAACTGAGAATCATCACACCAATCAGAGACACAGAGGTGAAGGAGGGAAGCGAGATCGTCTTCAACTGCGAGACAAACGTGGAGGGAGCAAAGGCCAAGTGGCTGAAGAATGAGGAGACCATATTCGAGAGCAGCAAGTATATGGTGGCTCAGAGAGACAACGTTTTCTCCCTGAGGATTCGAGACGCCAAGAAGGGTGACGAGGCCAGCTACACCATCACACTGACCAATCATAGAGGAGAGCATGCCAAGAGCACTGCCAGCGCTAAAGTCGCAGGTAAATACTGCAGTCATCTTTACAACTGCTGGAGTGACTAGGAAGCGTTTGTGTAATGTGCTCCTCTGTCATTTGACAGTTCTCAGTGTGATTTTCAATAATTCTAAAACTAACCTTTACTGACTGTGTGTTTGTCATGTGACCCCCTCAGAGGAGAAGCTGAAGTTCCTAGAGCCCATTGAGGACATTGAGACTCAGGAGAAGAAGACCATTAGCTTTGTGTGCAAGGTGAACCGGCCTGAGGTGACAGTGCGGTGGATGAAGGGTGGCCAGGAGGTAACACTTAGCAAACGCATCGTCTACAGAGCCGATGGCCTCAAACACACACTGACTGTCAAGGACTGCGTCATGGACGACGAGGGCGAGTACATCGCTGTGATTGGAGATGACAAGTGTGCTGCTGAACTGATCATCAGCGAGGCACCAACAGACTTCACTGCACAGGTCAAAGACCAGACTGTCACTGAGTTTGAGGATGCAGAGTTCACCTGCAAGCTGTCCAAGGAGAACGCTGCCGTTAAGTGGTACAAAAATGGCCGAGAGATCAGAGAAGGAGCAAGGTATGTGGACTTTAAATTACAGATGATTTCCTGAGGGGAAAAAAAAACCTTTTAGAGGACTTTTAAAGACTGTGGTCTATTTCTGTAGATATCACATGGAAAAAGAAGGAAAGACATGCAAACTGATCATAAAGGTGTGCAGACCTGACGATGAATGTGAATACGCCTGTGGAGTGGATGAAAGGAGGACCCGTGCAAGACTTTTTGTTGAAGGTTAATACATTTCTGTCAGTTACAAAATAGTACTGGGGTTTATGTCTGTCTTTTGTATCTTCAAATGAACGTGGCTATTTCTGTCCACCAGAAACCCCGGTAGAGATCGTCAGACCACCACAAGACGTGTTCGAACCTCCAGGCTCGGACATCATGTTTGAGGTGGAGCTGAACAAGGACCGTGTGGAAGTGAAGTGGATGAGGAACAACATGATAATTGTCCAGGGTGACAAATACCAGATGATCAGTGAGGGCAAAGTCCACAGGCTACAGGTCTGTGAGATCCGACCTCGAGATCAGGGAGAGTACAGAATTGTGGCCAAAGACAAGGATGCCAGAGCAAAGCTGGAGCTAGCTGGTGAGTCCGGTTCACACGGTATCAGTCATGCAGAATAACCAGAATAACCAACCCAGAATCACTTCAACTTTCTATTTCTGCGGTAGCTGTTCCCAAGATCAAAACCACCGACCAGAACCTGGTGACAGATGCCGGGAAGCCCTTCATCATGACCGTGCCCTATGATGCCTACCCTCGCGCTGATGCTGAGTGGTTCTTTGAGGGCACCAGTCTGCCTGTCCAGAACATTGACACTTCAGCTGACAAGACAAACTATCGCATGAAGAGCCCCAGCAAGGAGGACCAGGGGAGGTACAAGGTGGTCATCAAGAACAAGCATGGCGAAGGAGACGCTTTCATCAACCTGGATGTGATTGGTGAGTTGAAGTCAATTGCCAGTGGCAAGAGTCTATAAAATGAAGGCATCACGTAGAATGTTATGATGTGTAATGTGGTTTGCAGATGTGCCTGGACCTGTCAAGAACCTCAGAGTAACCGACACTGTTGATGGTGAGATCAGTTTGGCCTGGGAGGAGCCAGAGAGCGATGGTGGAAGTAAAATTATTTCGTACGTGGTGGAGAGACGAGATGTGAAGCGCAAGACCTGGACACTGGCCACAGACCGTGCTGATACTCCTGAGTACTGCGTCAGTGGCCTCCAGAAGGACTCCAAGTACCTGTTCAGAGTCTGTGCCCGAAATCGTGTCGGCAGTGGACCGACTGTCACCACCGAGGACGCAGTTCAGGCCAAGAACAAGTTTGGTATGCAGCACCAAATAGTCCTCAAACACATTTGCACACAAGACCACTGAGAATCTGAACCCTTCACATGTCGTTTCCCACCATCAGATGTGCCCGATGCTCCGGAAAATGTCACAGTTGGTGCGGTGAACAAGTTTGGAGCCACAATCACATGGGAGCCTCCCAAGTTTGATGGTGGATCAGAGATCACTGCCTATGTGATTGAGCTCCGTGACAGGACCTCTGTGAAGTGGGAGTCGGCCATGGTCTGTGGCGCCAATGACCATTCAGCCAATGTGAATGATGTGGTGGAGAACAAGGAGTACATCTTTAGAGTGCGAGCTGAGAACAAAGCTGGCATTGGCAGGCCAAGTGCTGCCACAAACCCTGTCAAGATCATGGATCCCATTGGTGAGTAAAATACAGCCATGTGACAGTTTTGACATTTGAACATTATCTCTGACTCCACACATCTCTGGTTTTCAGAGAGGCCAAGCCCACCTCTGAACCTGAACTTCAGTGACCAAACCAAAGCGGCGGTCACACTGACCTGGGAGACGCCCACCAGCAATGGCGGCAGCATGATCACTGGTTACATCATTGAGAAGTGCGATGATGGCACAGACAACTGGCTGCGCTGCAATGCCAGACTGTGCCCAGACCTCTCCTACCGGGTACGGAGCAAATTCAGCAGCCAAAATACAGTTTCTAGCCAAATGCTATCTGACAATCTGATGTTTGATTTTTGTCTCTTGCTGCTTTCTGTCAAGGTGTCGGGTCTCAAACACAATCAGAAGTATCTCTACAGAGTTCGTGCTGAGAATGCCGCCGGCGCCTCCGATCCAGCTGAGCAACTTGGACCGCTGCTTGCTGATGACCCTCACAGTATGAAAAGTTTTTTTTTTTTCTTTCAGTATTTTTTCTGTGTTTTGTTTAATTCATTGTCATACTTTCTTGCAGATTTCTGGATATATAAGTTTCTGTCATTTTCTATAACCTCCAGTAGATGGCAATATAACTTTTTTGTCTCTTGTTTGCAGTTGGTCCCACCTTTGACCTGAGCGGCTTCAGGAAGGTTCTGGAGGTGATTGTCCCTCAGCCTCTCACCATCAGAGTGCCCATTACTGGATACCCAACCCCTGTCGCCAAATGGACCTTTGGGGAGAAGGAGCTAACCACTGCGGATGAGCGTGTCTCTATGGTGACGAAGCCCACATACACAGAGCTGACAGTAACGCCGAGTGTCCGGCCAGACAAAGGCACTTACACCCTGCAGCTGGAGAACGACATGTCCTCCATCTCCGGGGAGATCGAGGTCAATGTTATCGGTAAAGTCTACTCTCGAAACTTCATAATACTTAAAGTGAAGTGTAAAAACCTTCACCTCTCACCCATGTATCCCAGGCAGCCTCCAGCGTGGTTTCATTTTTTTCCTCCATTTTCCCAGCATGCCCCAGTGCTCCTAAGGATTTCAAGGTGGCTGAGGTCACCAGACACCACGTCCACCTGATGTGGGAGACTCCTGAGCATGATGGAGGAAGTCCAGTCACCCACTACCAGATTGAAAAGAGAGAAGTTTCCAGGAAGACCTGGGCCAAGGTACGTCCACTGTCCGAGAGCCGCCATTACAGAGCACAAGCAGCATCATCAGGAATGCTAGAGTTAATTTGTAGCTGCAGCATCTAAGTCCTAAAGTAAGGGCAATGCTAATTTTAGTTGTGTCACCACTAATTATTAATATGTAGATACATGTGGACATTAAATTTTAAACACATTAAAACAATGCAGTGAAATAAAATAAGGTGACTTCTTACCCCTTTAGTGTCTCTCCTCACTTGTTGCTGTGAATTTTTTGCCCAGGTGGCCACTGGTGTTCTGGACCTGGAGCACACAGTGACAGATGTTGTAGAAGGGAAAGAGTATCTGTTCAGTGTCACAGCCTGCAACAAGTGTGGACCCGGAGAACCAGCATACATTGATGAGCCCGTCAAAGCCTCCTCTCCTGCAAGTGAGTTTGTACTCTGAGGTCATTCTTTCATGAATTACTCTCTCCTCACCCGACCGAGTCAAAAACAGGAGTCAAGATCAAAAATCTGGCTTGTTTTGAATATTGCGAACCTACAAGTATTTTCCACATGAATGGTTCTCTTCTCAGCTGTATCTGATCCACCGGAGAACCTGAAGTGGCGTGATAAGAGTGCCAAGAGCATCTTCCTATCCTGGGAGCCTCCAAAGTATGACGGTGGTTCCCAGATCAAAGGCTACGTGGTGGACAAGTGTCAGCGTGGTACTGACAAGTGGGAACCCTGCGGTGACCCCATCCCCGAGCTGAAGTAAGACTCTCTGTGGAATCATGACAGCTTTCATGTCCTGCGCTGCGTGTTCAGGTGGAATGGTCTAACATGTTCTCTGTGCTCACAGGTACCAGGTGACTGGTCTGATCGAGGGTCAGTGGTATGCCTACAGAGTCCGAGCGATCAACAAGCTGGGAGCCAGTCGACCCTGCAGGGCCACTGATGAGATCCAGGCTGTCGATCCTAAAGGTAGACCAGACTGCAGCAGGAAGTGAAACACCCTGGTTTAAAAGAGGAGTAAAAACTACACAGGACAAGCTGATAGTGGAGAGACAGCCATGAGAGCAACACAGGATAATAATAGTGTGGCCTCAGAGCAGGAGAGCGGTTCAGCCCTGAATCCAGTTCGTGTACATTAAACATCAGATTTAAGAGCACGCTTCCGAATGAACTCACAACTGAATCAGTGACATATGACACTTGATGCTAGAATAGGTAGAAAAAGTTGCCCTAAAACTGTTTAAAAAAACAACAACGAAAGATAAGATACAAATAAATAAATAAATAAACTCAAACAAGTTCTTCCCAAAAAACACTCGCCTGTTTCCAGCCAATTTCAGCTAGTAGGGACACTGAGCATGCGGGACAGATTAACTCCTGGGATGAAGCGCTACAGTCTAATTTGACTGTACACACTAGTTTAACCACTAGGGGGAGCATGACTAAACACTGGCTGCTGGAACACCTTTTTATAATGTGCTGCCATTTTGTGCAGTAAGACTCTAAAACACGTGGAGGTGGTGGGTGGCGAGCCAAGTACTCACCCAGTGACCACCTGACGGCTCTCTGATGGCCCTCCTAATGTGTGAGTGCTTTTTCACCTTTACCGGAAGCTTGTTTTTTACTCTTGCCATGTTGTGTCCTTTATGACAAACAGAGCCCCCAGAGATTCAGCTGGATGTGAAGCTGCTGGCAGGTCTCACCGCCAGGGCCGGTACCAAGATCGAGCTCCCTGCTGACATCACAGGAAAACCCGATCCCCGCATCAAGTGGACAAAGGCTGATTTGGTCCTTCGGGCTGATGAGCGCATTAGCATCGACACACAGCCAGGACACTCCAAGCTATCCATTGCCAACACCACCAGAGGCGACAGTGCCACCTACATCATTGAGGCTGTTAACACCTGTGGACGAGCCACTGCCACTGTTGATGTCAACATCCTTGGTACACAATCTGTTTGTATCCAACTTGTAACCTTTCTCTTCTGGTTCCTGAAGGTTCTTTAACAAAATGGTGTCCTCATCTCCTGCTCTCCAGATAAACCCGGCCCTCCTGCTGCCTTCGATATCTCTGAGATTACCAACGAGTCATGTGCCCTTGCCTGGAACCCTCCCAGGGACGATGGTGGCTCGCCCATCACCAACTACATCGTGGAGAGTCGGCAGACTGACAAAGAAGAGTGGGTGAAGCTGTCAGCCACAGTCAAACACACCACCTTCAAGGCCCGCAAGCTCACAGCTATGAAGGAGTACGTCTTTAGGATCAGCGCTGAGAACCAGTACGGCATCGGAGAACCTGCAGAGCACATACCAATCATCGCAAAGTATTCGTTTGGTAAGATTAATAAACACCTTTTTTTAAATTATATTTTTTTTCAAAATTAGTTTTTCTAAAGACTTTTACCAATTTGACTCTCATTTCCCTCTGAACATTCAGAATGGAGTGTTTTATAGAAATCTTAAAAAAGGCTTTATGAATTCATTCAGCTTAATCTTTATTAGCTTTGTTTTGGAATCTCAAATTGTATTCATTGTATTTTCAGCCATCTTCTTTTTCAAATTTCCACGCCAGTATTTTCGTCTTTCTGCAGCAAACACTTTCAAAGTTTATCTTGCTTGTCCCCAGATAAGATGTAATCGATATGAGATGAAATAGCTTTCAAGAAGCTTCACACCTCTTCTGTAGTGATGAGGGCCTGTCTCTTGAAGGCTTTTGGTTTCTCTGTGATCGCCTTTCCTCTTTGTTACACTAACTTCTTTTTTATCGAATCAGTGTGGCGTGACACTCAGTTTATGTTTCTGTGCGTTTCAGATCCCCCTGGCGCTCCAACCAGAGTCACTCCCTCCGACATCGCTAAGGATTCTGTGACTCTGAACTGGTTCGAGCCAGACGAAGATGGTGGCAATCCAATCACTGGGTACTGGATTGAGAAGTTTGACCCTGACAGTGATAAGTGGATCAGATGCAACAAGTTGCCCATCAAAGACACAACCTTCAGGTGAGGAATATCACGTGACACAGACAGTGATTCATGGGCGTCAGCCAGCTGTTTCTGATTCTGCTGATGTGCGGCTGCAGGGTGAAGGGACTCACCACCAAGAAGAAGTACCGCTTCCGGGTTCTAGCTGAGAATCTGGCTGGACCAGGAAAAGCAAGTGTAGAAACCGATCCTGTCCTCATCAAAGATCCCATCGGTATGTCACATTGTCAGTAAGCACTGCAGCTCTGCGCAGGAATACATGAGAATCAGCTGTCATCTCAAGATCATGAAATCATTCAGTTAGAAATTCCAGACTGAATGAATAATGAAATACTGAAATACACTCTTCCTCAGATCCTCCATGGGCTCCTGGGAAACCAGTTGTCCGGGACATTGGCAAGACCTCGGCTGTGCTGGCATGGACTCGACCAGAACATGATGGCGGGGCAAAGATTGAGGGCTACATAATCGAGTTCCAGAAAACCGGAAGTGAGGAGTGGATCCGCATCGCAGAGGATGTCCCCCAGACCGAACATCAGCTGAAGGGTCTGATGGAAAAGCAGGAGTACTCCTTCCGGATCAAGGCCGTCAACAAGGCTGGCGAAAGTGAAGCCAGCGAGCCCAGCGACCCTGTTATCTGCAAGGAGAGGCTCTGTAAGCTTCATCTCAGGCTGTTAGAGAGAGACAACCAGGGGAAAAAATTCGGCTGTTCATTCCATGTGGGCACACGGGAGTTTCTACTCAGTGATTTGTGCCAGAAAGTCTTTCTAACATGTGTCTAAGATTATCAACCCTGGTCTTTGCCAAATCCCACCCTGTTGTTCATATAGCACATTTGTCACAGTTTAGAAGAGATGATGAAGAAGTATCATTGAATGATTTCCACTCTCCTTCCTGTTTCTGTCACACAGACCCACCATCTGCCCCTCAGTGGCTGGAAGTGGCCAACATCTCCAAGATCAGTGCTGACCTGAAGTGGCAAGCCCCCAGCAGCGACGGAGGTTCACCCATTACCAACTATGTAGTGGAGAAGAGGGATGTGAGGCGGAAGGCCTGGCAGACTGTGGACACCACCATCAAGGATCTCAAGTACACGGTGACTCCTCTCAATGAAGGATCACTCTACGTGTTCCGTGTCGCTGCTGAGAATGCGATAGGGATGAGTGAATTCTGCGAGCTGGAGGACGCCGTGCTCGCCAAAGACACTTTCAGTAAGTTGTGCTGTTGTGCTTTCAACTGTATTTAAAAATAGACTTTTTTTCTTTTTGCAGTACCCTGAGTTTCCATCTTCAGCAAAGTTTTAGTTCCAACTGAGGGTCACAGTTTGACCCACACATTTCACATGTACCAGCCATGTTTTTAGGCTAGGAAATTCCTGATATCCATGAATGATTTTAATAACCCTTTTACCTTTCTGAGAAACTTTTGTTTTTTTAGGTAGCTATAACTTTATTAATCCCTTTGGGCAGGTCTCCTCAGGGAAATGAAATGGAAAACGTCTATTAATGTTGGTCATGTTCTCACCTTCAGCCACGCCTGGACCTCCTTATGCCCTGTCGGTGATGGAGGTCTCCAAGAGACATGTGGAGCTGAAATGGGAAGCTCCCAAGAGCAATGGAGGACGACCCATAACCAAGTAAAACTGCTTTAATTGCTTTGGTCTTTCATTGAATGGTTGGCCTTGTCTAGCTGCTGATTTAGCATTTGCTTACTTATAATGTTACATATTTCACAGAGGTTAGGGCAGTTAGTGTCCCAAAAGCCTGAACTGACTTCAGTCTGCTGCTTCCTCTGTTTGGTGTCAGTTACAAAATGGCCTAAATATTAAGTTCTCATTTCTGTAGCCATGTTGATGCTGCTGCTCTTATAAAAGAGATTTATGAACCAGCAAATTTTCTGTCTTACAGAAAAGTTGAATAGAACTAAAATCTTAAACTTTATTTTGAGGGTGTGCTGATAGTCAAATGGTTATTATTTATACCACATAGGCTCAAGTGTCCTTCATAGTGACTTTGTGGTTTGATTTCCAGCTGGCCTTTGCTGCGTGTCATTCCACAGCTGTACTTTCACTGTCGCTGTCATATAAAATGTGCAACAACCCTCTTGGCTGTTGAAATTCTAAGCTACCATTGTAATTTGCTGTAGATATGTGATAGAGAAGAAGGAGAAGCTGGGAACTCGTTGGTTGAAGTGCTGCAAGACTCCAGACAAACAAACCCAGTTCAAGGTGACAGATGTGGATGAAGGTTCAGAGGTGCAGTTCCAGGTCCGAGCTGAGAACGAAGCTGGTGTCGGGGATCCAAGTGAACCCACTGAGATCCTTACCATCGAGGATCCAACCAGTAAGAGACCTCCACATTTTTCTAGCAAACATAGAAGAGGCAATTAGTTCTTGTCTGTGCAAACATCATAACTGCAAGGGATATTTCAGAAAATAAATTAATCAGTTATGGCAGGCCAATGACATATTCAAGTATTAATACATTAATACAGCATTAAAGTATGAGCATGCTGATACTTTATGCGTCCATTTCACAGCTATAACTCATGTGTTCTTTCTCTCCAGGTGCCCCATCTCCTCCCCTGGAGGTAACCATCCCTGATGCCAGCAGAGAGCACATCAATGTCACATGGAAGCCACCAGCTAAGGATGGAGGCTGCCCAATCACTGGCTACCATGTGGAGGTGGCTGAGGCTCGTCCGGAGCTCAAGTGGCTCAGGGTCAATAATAGACCCATCAAGGAGCTCAAGTTCAGGATCGATGATGGAATCAAGCCAGAGAAAAAGTACGTCATCAGGGTGCGTGCCATCAACTCCATTGGCGTCAGCGATCCCTCCGAGATCTCTGATAAGGTCTCCACAAAGGATCCTGACTGTAAGTATCAACAGAGGGCAAGGATTTCATGAGGGAGTAGCAAAAATGCTGTAAAACCACTCAGAATGTGATTCTTGTCCTCTGTTTACAAGGTGCCCCGACTCTGGATTTGAAGACAGAAGATGTTGTGGTTGTTGAAGGAGAGAAGCTCCATCTCAACATCCCCTACAGGGCCATACCGACTCCTAAGATGGTGTGGCAGAAGGACACTGTGGAGTGCAAGGCTGATGATCGATTGTCTATGACAGTGGAGATGAACAGTGCTCACCTGGAGCTGCTGAAGTGCACTCGTGCTGACGCCGGCCCTTACGCAATCACTCTGGAGAACAGTCTGGGAACCGCCACTGGGACCATCAACGTCAAAGTCATCGGTAGGATCTCCTCCACATACTGTATATTACCTCATTGTTCCTAACATCCTGCTGTTATCTCTATTTCTGTATGTGCAGCACTTCAGATAGGAGGGAAGTTGCAACAAGCAGTCACCCTGACATGTCTGCTTCCTTTCCGAACCTTGCAGGACTTCCTGGTCAGTGCAAAGACATCAGCTCCAGTGACATCACTAAAAACTCTTGCAACATCAGCTGGAGTGCCCCAGATGACGACGGTGGCACACCCATTGTCAGTTACTCTCTGGAGCGGCGCGAAGCCTCTAAGAAGACCTACATGCCGGTCATGTCAGGCCAGAATGTCCTGACCTGCACTGTTAAAGACCTGTATATTAACTGCGAGTACTATTTCCGGGTCAAAGCTATCAACAAGGTGGGTGCTGGACCATATTTGGAGCTGCGCAACCCGGTCATCATCGAGGAAGTCAAACGTAAGTTCAGAGGGACAAACATCTGATTGTTCAGCTGCCTGATGTAGCAAGTGAGACATATGAACAAAAGCATATCACGTGTAATGCATGACTGTAATACTTACTTCACAGAGAAACCAGACCCGCCCATCCAGGTTGAGGCCCGTGACCCAACATCCAAGTCAATCACCATTACGTGGAAGCCTCCCGATTGTGACGGTGGCTGTCCCATCCAGGGCTACATTGTAGAAAAGATTGAGAAGGATGGTGACCGTTTCGAGAGGGTCACTCCGAGCCTAGTCCCCGGTTTCTCCTACGTGGTAACAGGCCTAAAAGAGGACATGGAGTACCAGTTCAGAGTTCGAGCTGAAAATGCCGCTGGAGTCAGTGAACCATCCCGCAGCACACAGCCCATCAAGGCTGCGGATCCCGTTGGTATGAAAAACTACCAGCATGTATTTAAAATCTGATGTTAGAAACAATCCATCTCCTGAAAACTGCTGCAGCCTCCACACAGTCCAGCCCACTGAGATTAGGTGTATAAGTCCCATTAAAGTTCTTGCCTCTCTCCTGCACTTTTAGAAAAGCCTACAGTCACCCTCCATGCCCGTGTGCAGTCTGGTCTGTGCATCAAGAAGGGCGAGGAAATCCGCATTGATGCCTTCATTTCCGGCTCTCCATATCCCAAGGCCACCTGGCTGAGGAATGATGAGGATGTCACTAAGGAACCGACCAAGAAAATTGTCCCTCTCGTCAGGAAGAAGAAGACTAAGGGAAAGGTTTGTGTCATCAGAGAGGTAAAATAAATATGATTCATATATTTTTGAGGAATTAATTTATTATTTCTCCCATTTCTGCAGGTGCCTGAACCAGAGGAGGAGTTTGTGACACCGCTGCTTGTGCGTCTTGGTCTGGATCAGACCAAGAAGGGTCAGTCGGCATTGATGATCCGTGACGCTGTCAGAGCCGACCACGGCACTTTCACCATCCAGGTGGAGAACACTCATGGTGTTGCTACTGCTTCCTGTGTTGTCAACGTCCTTGGTAAGAAATACGGTGATACTTCATCATTAGATTCAACAGCTGAATAGTGATCAGCGAGAATAAACACGGGTACATTTTACAAACCTCATATTTGGACTCTTTCAGACAAACCCGGCGCACCCATCAACTTCACCTTCGACGAGATCAGAAACACCTCTGTGGTGTGCAATTGGGAGCCTCCTGAGGATGACGGAGGCAGCGAGATCCTGAACTACATCCTAGAGAAGAAGGACAACAAGAACGATGAGATTGGCTGGATCACCATCACCTCCACGCTGAAGGGCACCAGCTTCCCTGTCAGCAAGCTGATCGAAGGGAAAGAGTACATCTTCAGAGTCACTGCTGAGAACAAGTTTGGCTGTGGGCCGTCGTGCATCTCTGACCCTCTGGTTGCCAAGAACCAGTTTGGTGAGTGAAATTAAATGAAATGAAAAATGATGGACATGCCCATATAGAAATTTTTTTTAGTCATGTCAGCTTTTGAGCTAAATTGCCCTTCAGCATTCAGAATATAAAGTTAAGCATTTATCCTCTGAATTGTGCAAAATGTACAATTTAAACAATCCCATTCAAGTAATAAACAACTATTTAAAAACTATTTTACATTAAATTTTCAATGAATGCATAGATTGCAAATTAATTAGTTTGAGAAATAAATTTGAAAAGTACTAAAACCTGAAGTAGATTCTATGAAAAATAATAGATTCTTTGTCAGCCAGCATCAGGTGTGTTTGTGTTGAAATCAGCCACCATGTAAACACGTGCAAAAACATACACTCCACCCTCAGACCCTCCAGATGCTCCCAACATGCCGAGAGTCCACGAGGTGACAGCGAGCACTGCCCACATCTCCTGGTATGAGCCCAAGGACAATGGTAGCCCGATCCTGGGCTACTGGATTGAGAGGAAAGAGGTGAACAGCAAACACTGGACTCGAGTGAACCGCGCACTCCTCAACTCACTGGAGGTCAAGGTCACTGGCCTGATGGAGGGACTCACCTACATCTTCAGGGTGTGTGCCGAGAACTTGGCTGGGCCAGGGCCATTCAGTGACCCAACTGACCGAATCGTTGCCATGGACGCAATCCGTAAGTTATGGGCACGCACAAAGTTGGACACATTGCAACAGCAGGAGGAACCTATCGGGCAGTTTACTTCTATAATTAACCATTTATTTTTAATGGTAAATGAGTGCTTGTTTACTCCCATTAATTAAATGTAGACAGCAGTGTGGGTAAATGCTGAAGTAAACTCCTAAGAATCATTCAGTACATATCCCCCTCCCACCTCAGTGCCTCCCGGCCCTCCCACACCATGGATCGTGGATACTGGGAAGGACTCTGTCATCGTGGCATGGAAACCCCCATTGTACAATGGTGGTGGCGACATCTTGGGATACCATGTTGAGAAGGTACTTTGTCCTCCTCCTTCTGTAACCACAGATACATCTGCAGATTGTAGACACTCAAGTATTTCTTGTGATAAAGGTGTTGGCTGGAGAGAAGGACTGGAGTCGCAGCACTGAGTTCAGGTGCAAAGAGCTGACATACACGGTCACGGGTCTGACCGAGGGAGCGGACTACTACATACGGGTCATTGCTGTCAATGATGCTGGACCTGGAGTTCCCGGTGTGACTGAGCCAGTCACCGTGAAGGAGCCCCAAGGTATGGGAAGTTTGGTTATCGCATAAGCTGTGAGTTTGGAATTGCAGAAACGTCAACTGTGGAAAAAAAGGAAAAGGTTGCTGGTGAATTGGACTTTGATTGCTGCGGTTGACATTTAATGATAATGTTGGGATCTTTTTCATAAAGATGAGTGTTCCTAAATATTCAAGTTGAAATCCAAAGTTTTCTGAGCAGTAAAGGCTTCACAGTTATGAGTCAGGAATTTGCCCTCATAAAACTAATGTCTTGTTGTCCCTCAGAACCTCCCGCTGTGGACTTTGACATCTCTGTGAGGAACGGTGTCATCATCAAGGCTGGTGAGTCTCTGAGGCTCCCTGCAGTGGTGATCGGCCGGCCTCAGCCAGAGGTCAAGTGGGCCAAAGACGAGGCTGAAATTGACAAGGAGAGGATGGTTGTGGAGACAGATGGCAAGAATAGCACTCTCTTCATCAAGAAGGCAGTGAGGGCAGATCATGGAAAGTACCAGATCTCCGGCACCAACAGCAGTGGGACCAAGACTGCTGAAACCAGAGTAGACGTTATGGGTCAGTGTTAAACGCACCTCAGCTTCAGGCCTTGACTGGAGGAGGAGAATTGTCTTTAAAATGCTGATATTTTTGGTGGTCTGTGTTTTGCAGATGTCCCTGGACCAGTGGTGGACCTAAAGACTGTCATGGTGACCAAGAAGCACATCACCCTCACCTGGGCTGACCCACTGGATAATGGTGGCAGTGACATCATTGGCTATGAGGTGCTGAGAAAGGACACCAGGATGAAGCTCTTCCGCCAGCCCATTGAGGTTGCCTCCTGCAAGTGTGACATCCAAGGACTGCTGGCCGGTGAGGAGTATGACTTCAGGGTCATTGCCAGAAACAAGTATGGTGACGGTGCTCCAGCAGACTTGGGACCAGTTCTGGCTGAGGATCCAAAAGGTAAATAACAACCAAACTTTAACTGTAATGACTGAAAAGTCTAGCTGTAGCATTTTGGTGCTGACGACATTCCTGGGGCGTCTTGCTGCAGGTACTCCATCCGCTCCCGAGAAGCTGCACTACACTGACAGAAGCAAAAACACCATCACACTGGCCTGGCAGCCACCTCACACAGATGGCGGCAGTCCCATCATGGGCTACTATGTGGAGAAGATGAGATCCGACAGCACAGAGTTCGATGTGGCTAACCGCAAGATCTTCACTGAGTGCTGCGGAACCATTGAGAATTTGTCGGAAAACCAGGAGTACCAGTTCCGTGTGAAAGCCATGAATGAGGTTGGGTACGGAGCTCCTTCCAAGCCAATCACAGCCAGGATTCAGGATGATGAAAGTAAGAAATATGGCTGCTTTTTTCTAGTTTATTGGTCAGGAGACTTTTTGACTTTCCTGCTTCTGCTTTGTTTGTCGAAATCCCGTTTTTCAAGGTTCTATGTAAATGAACTTATTATTATTGCAGCAAATAATTTACGTTACCAAGCACCTTTTGACTTGACCAATGTTCTCTTCTACAGTTCCTCCAGTCATTACAATCTTGAAGTACTTCAAGAGCAATGCTATCATTGTGAGAAAAGGTTCTGCCATCGATATCCCGGCTGAGGTGATGGGACTTCCTCTGCCAGCTCTCCAGTGGTTAAAGGATGACATGGTGATTGACAAACCTGATGAGGAGAAGATGACCATGGAGACAGAAGAGGTGATGGCCGATGCTTTTCTCCATGTGACTGAAATCTCTCTAGCATCTCAACTGCCACTCGGAGTTATGCATTCATGATCCAAAATGAAGAATTATTTGCTGATTGAGTCACATTTTGCCCCAGGCAAACTTTTTTTTTAATGATTTCACCCTGTAGGCAGACTTTTTCAAGGTCTCGATGTGATTTTTTTTTTTTGGCGAACTCAATACCAACCAAATCTCTTCATCTTCAGGTGAACCGGACAACCGTGAGAACGAAAATCACCATGCCAGAAACCATCAGACAGGATAAGGGCAACTACAAGCTGTTGGCTGAAAACTGCTTCGGCAAAGCTCAGCACATCATCCGAGTGGAGATCCTTGGTGAGGGTGCAAAATCAAAGATAATGTTTTGCTGTATTTACCCTCGATGTCCTTTTCCATAAATTTTGAATATCACTGTTTATTTTCAAACCTTGTGTCTTCAGACCGTCCTCTTCCTCCGAGGAACATCGTGGTCTCTGACATCAAGTCAGACTCATGCTACCTGACCTGGGATGCCCCGGAGGACAACGGTGGCAGTGAGATCACTAACTACATTGTTGAGTACAGAGATGCCAGCAAGAAGAAGTCGGACTTTGACGCTCTGACCATCAACCTCATTGACAGGAGATACGGGGTAAGTTCAAATGAACTGTGGCAAGTATTGATACACCACTTTGACTGATCTACATTAACATTCATAAATAAGCAGCCGCACCAGATTGGATGGAGAATATATTTTTAAATTAGTTTGACACACTTCAATGAACAGAAGAGTCAAATGACACTTGACAGTCTGAAATGAAAGCCCAGTTTTAGTGATGACAGTGTGATACTAAACAAAGATAGTAAACCTTCATCTGCACCTTCAGGTCTACAAACTCAACTTGAATGGGACTTACCAGTTCAGAATCAAGGCCGAAAATAAGTATGGTGTCAGTGACGGCTGCGACTCTGAGAAGGTCCAGCTGAGGGATCCCTTCGGCCTCCCTGGACCACCACGAAACCCCAAGATCATCGCTGCCACGTCAACCACGATGACGCTGACCTGGGATCCTCCTCTGGACAACGGCGGCTCCACTATCCAAGGATACTGGCTTGAGAAGAGGGAGCGCGGTGCTGTGTACTGGGGTCGCGTCAACCGATCACCAGTCACCAAACCCGCTGTCAAGGGCCTGCAGTATACTGTTTTGCGGCTCATCGAAGGTACAGAGTACCAGTTCAGGGTGGCAGCATGCAATGCTGCAGGAGTTGGTCCACATAGCGAGGCCACAGAGTGCCGCTTTGCTGTAGATCCAAGCAGTAAGTACCATCCCCGTGGAGTTTGAATTCCAGTTTAATCTGAATATGACAAGCATTTTATATTTTTTTTCTTAATCATTGGAGGAGACTGACAGCTGGTTTATCTGACCTTTCACACTCTCTGTACCTTTCTCAGATCCTCCCAGCTCACCTGGAACACCCGAGGTTAAAGACAAGACCAAGAACAGCATCACTCTCACCTGGAGTCCGCCAGACAAAGATGGTGGCAGTCCGGTCAAGGGTTACATCATTGAAGTCCATGAGGAGGGCTCTCCTGACTGGAGAAGAGTAAATCCTGCCGATAAGCTCCATCCATCCACCGAAATTACCGTCCCCGACCTGAAGGAGGGCAAGAAGTGCAAATTCAGGATCTATGCTGTGAACGCCTCTGGCAAATCTGAGCCTGCTAAGACCGCCGACATCCTGGTTCAGGACATCTTGGGTAAGTGTCCCGGTTGTCATTAAGCTTGAGTGTATAAATATATCACAATACATTGGTCTAACAGGACATCCATGTTTTTTTGTTCTCCAGTTGAGCCAACAGTAACTCTAGATGTGAGCGCACATGACCTGCTGAACAGCAGAGCTGGAACCGTCATTAGGATCCCTGCCACCATCACTGGACGACCCGTTCCCAAAGTCTCTTGGACCTTCGACGGAACGGCTGCGACAGAGAAGAAGAATGAGCTTCACACACTGCCTGTTGACTCAGAGGTGAGACTATTCATGTGACCTGTAGAGCAGAACGCTTCCATGAAAAGATCCTAAGACTGACACCATTCTCATGTTTGGTTCCTCTCAGATTCACTCCACCGACACAACCTCAGTTGTTGTCATCCCTGAGAGCCAACTGAACCACAGCGGCCGTTACATCATCAATGCTGAGAGCCCCGCAGGACACAAAGTTGTCAAAGTGCGGGTCATGGTGCTTGGTACGTAAAATGCCCCTGCTGACTGTGCACCTCTACCTGACAGATGATGAGGAAGTTGGACTTTACAAACGAAAAATTAGAATATGTACACAATTTCAAACTTTTTTCAAAAAAACTACAAAATGCAATTTTGCTCTACAGACCTACCTGGACCGCCCCGAGACCTGAAGGTGAGCGATGTGACCAGAGGAACCTGCCGACTCACCTGGAAACCTCCGGAGAGTGACGGAGGAGAGAGGGTGAAGAGCTACTTCATTGAGAAGAAGACGGTGCAGGGTAAAGCTTGGACAAAGGTATGGCCAACTCTGAGGTTTTCCAAAAATAACATCACGGGTTGTCTTGTGGTTTACTTCTAATTTTCAAATCATGATGTCTCCTGCACAGGTGAATCCAGCCTGCGCTGCTCAGTCTCTGGTGGTTCCAGACCTGATCGAGGGTCAGGAGTACCTCTTCCGCATCCGTGCTGAGAACCGCTTTGGGTTCAGCCCATTCGTAGAGACCACTGAGGGAACCAAAGCCAGAGATCCCATCCGTACGTTCACTCTGATTTCATGTGCTCTATTTAATTGGCTGAAGCTTTTTCAGAAGAACTGCAGAAAAAGCACTTTTGATACTTTTAGCTAATGATACTTGTAATGGAGTATTTTACCTCAACTGAAAACTGAAGTGAAGGTGACACATGCAATTTAAATCTATAAAGTAAATCCACCACAGTCTGTGATAGCTTGAATCACCGTCCACGTATGCTCTGCCTTCAGATCCTCCAGATCCTCCAACCAGGCTGAAGATTCAAAGTGTGAGAAAGGGCACGGTGACTCTCACCTGGAAAGCCCCCAAGAATGACGGTGGCTCTCCCGTTACCCACTATAGCGTAGACCTTCTCTGCTGGGATGCCAGTGGCACCCAGAAGGAGTCTTGGAGGAGGTAAACCTTCAGCCAGGTGGTCGTGTCTTGGTATTTTTCAACGAAGACCTGAGCCAGTACCAAATTATGTATATTCTGACGAGGTGTGATCTGGTCCTGTTGTGTGACAGTTCAGGTCTCCTTGGTGGACCAATGGACCTGCACAGATTCAGTCATCAAGATTAAAAAATGATTTGTTCCCATTAATAATGTTCCTTTTTATTTTTATATAGTAGATTTAGTTGATAAAGTTGATAAAAATCAAATATTTTATGTCTGAACTGACTCGTCTTTTGCTCTCCTTGTCCGTCACTTCTTCATCAACTTAAGTTCTCTGTTTTGTCTGTGTTTTTTCTCTCTGTTGCCACTTGCAGATGTAACCGGAGAGATGTTGACACCACCAGCTTCAAGGTGGATGACCTTACTGAGGGAGATGAGTATGAGTTCAGAGTGGTGGCTTACAACCAGGCGGGACCCAGCCGACCCTCAAGTACCGCTGGACCGATCCTCATACAGGACCAGACCTGTAAGATCATTGGCATCAACAAGTCTTGTCATAAACACCATTTTGATTAATTTTATATCCAACAAAGATAACAAATGCTAAATGGACTACCTTTATTGACTGTAATTTTAATTTTGAAATCCGATACAATCACGAGCAGAGTGATCCATATTTTCAGCAGTGTCATTTTAGAATATGGACCCTGGTCCTTTGATCAAAGGATGTGATATCATGAACCACAATATATGATGTCCTCTGCAGGTGCCCCATCCATTGAGCTGAAGGAGTTCATGGAGGCCAAGCAGGGCAGCGAGATCAGCATCGTGGCCAAGATCCGTGGCTGTCCATTCCCTACGCTCACCTGGTACAAGGCCCCACCCCACAAGTCTGATGAGAAGGTGGAGGTTCAGTACGACGAACACATCAACAAGATTGTGTCAGATGACAGCTGCACGCTGCTGATCCAGCAGAGCAAACGTCCCGACACTGGCCTCTACACACTGGTGGCATCTAACAGCATCGGCAAGGCCTCTAAGGAAATGAGGCTCAATGTTCTTGGTATGATGATGACATGTGTTCACCTTTTTCATGCTCTTTAGATGTTTTTTTTCTTCTTCCTATCATCTAGTCTGTTTCTCCCTTTTTGTTAGTTTCATCCAATTCGACTGCTAAGTCTATAGTACGTTGTTTTGTACCTACTTTTGGTTTTATCTTACACACGTTCAGGAAGACAAATCTTAGATGTCAAATAAAATGTTTGAAGCCAAAATTCACAGCAACATTCAACGTGTCATCAAAAATTGTTTCTGATCCTTCTGCCAGGTCGTCCCGGTCCTCCTTCTGCTCCCATTAAGTTCGAGGAAATCGGGGCTGAGAGGATCACACTGTCCTGGCTGCCGCCAAAGGATGATGGTGGCTCCAAAGTCACCAACTACGTCATCTGGAGGCGCGTGGCCAACAGGAAGACCTGGGTCCCTGTAACCAATGAACCCAAAGAACGGATCTGGACGGTGGAAAACCTCATGGAGGGACATGAGTATGTGTTCCGCGTAATGGCCCAGAACAAGTATGGAGTCGGAGACCCACTGGACAGTGAGCCTGAAGTTGCCAGAAACCTCTACAGTGAGTCCAAGTTGAATTCAAAAATGCCAGCAGGAGCATCACAATATTCAGCAGAGCAACAATGTTCATGAACATGTAGACATAAACACACTGTTTTCATACAAGCGCTCTTCATACAACTCTTTCAATTGATATCTTCACTTGAAAACATTCTGCATATCCCTGGAGGACCATCTGATCACTGATTTTAATATTTGATAGATTATTCATTCTTGCACCTTTACATGGACCAAAATTCATTCAATATTTACATTTACACAACTACAAGTTGTGTAATATGACTTGAATTAAATGGATGTGTGCTATGTTCAATTGCAGCCGTCCCCGGCCAGTGCGAGAAGCCCACCATCTCCAACGTGACCATGGACTCCATGACCCTGAACTGGGAGGAGCCTGAGGAGGATGGTGGCACCCCGATCACTGGCTACTGGCTGGAGCGCAAGGAAACAACAGGCAAACGCTGGGCCCGTGTCACCCGCGACCCCATTCGCCCCATGGGCCTGGGCGAGTCCTTTGTGGTGAGCGGACTCATTGAAGGCTCAGAGTACCTATTCAGAGTCACTGCCATCAATGCTGCTGGGCCTGGACTGCCCAGTGTCCCCACAGACCCGACCTTCGCCAGAGACCCCATCTGTAAGAACATTTTCACACTGAGATCATTTGTTATTGTGCAGTTATTATTAGTAAATAATGCAGAAAAATAAGTTTGCCTCCATCTTCTATCTGTAGCTCCACCCTCTCCCCCGACCCCAAAGGTGTCTGACTGGACAAGGTCCACGGTGGACCTGGAGTGGATCCCACCACTGAAGGATGGAGGCTCCAAGATTATTGGCTACTGGGTGGAGTACAAGGAGGAGGGCACTGAGGCCTGGGTCAAGGTGAGAGTAAAGTCCTCACACAGCATGGTCCCTCAGAATAAAAGTCCAGTCTTAATCATGCAAGTTTCTAATTCTTAAGGCATCCGATGCAGATGATATATTGTTCTCACTGCAAACCGGCCTGCTTCAAACACAGAATTAAAATTTGCACACCTTGGGAACTGTCTTGATCTTCATTTTATTTCATTTCATTTTATTTATTAATTCCAAGAGGACAACACACAATTCGCAGCACTCCCAACAAGACCGGGGTGTGATTGTACCCAGTTTCAGCCGCAAGCTGAATTCCACTGTTTTGTCACCTTGCCAGATGTTAATCGGCAGGGTACCTTAATCTTAATCTTTTTACATTTTAGGCAAAAGACACTGAAATCCGCGGCACACGCTTTGTGATCAGCGGTCTGAAGACTGGTGGTCAGTACAGGTTCAGGGTCACTGCATTCAACACTGCTGGTAACAGTGAGCCAGGCGAAGTCCCTGAAGTGCTCGAGGTCAACGACAGAACCAGTGAGTCTGTCTTAACATTAGTGTGTCTTTATTTATCAGTCTTTTGAACAGGATTTAAAGTTTTCTCTTCTCTAGTTGCCCCTGAGGTTGATTTGGATGCCTCAGTGAAGGAGAGGATGGTGGTCCATGCTGGCGGAGTGATCCGTATCATCGCCTACGTATCGGGCCAGCCGACTCCAGATGTCACATGGAGCAGAGACGGTGCTGCATTGCCTCCGGAGGCCAAAGTGGAGACAACAGCAATCAGCTCGTCTCTGGTCATCAAACACTGCACCAGACGGCACCTTGGCATCTACACGCTGACTGCCAAAAATGCTGGAGGGGAGAAGAAGAAGAATATCACTGTGGAAGTTCTGGGTGAGATAGTGCTGCCATATCAACATGACACACGTCTTACAGCATTATTATATTTAAAGATGAAGCCCGCATGTTAGTATTTTAGTGTAAACATCCAAAGATGAACTAAAACGTACATGAAGGTGATATTCTGTCATGTGTATGAATCTATTGGCTTTTTGGCGAATGCTGACACATAAACTCTCATTACAGATGTCCCCGGACCCGTTGGTATCCCCTTCACTGCAGAAAACCTCAGCAGTGACTCCTGCAAGCTCAACTGGTACTTCCCTGAGAATGACGGGGGCTCGCCAATCAGCAACTACGTCATTGAGAAGCGCGAGGCTGAGCGGAAGGCCTGGACCTCACTTTCCTTCACTGCTAGCAGACAGAATGCTATTGCTAATGGTCTGACCACTGGCAAGGCTTATTTCTTCAGAGTGGCTGCTGAGAACGCCATTGGCATTGGACCCTTCATGGAGACAGCAGCTGAGATAGTGGTCAAGGAACCCATGAGTGAGTTCAGTTAAACTAACACTGGTTATGATGGTGGTATGGCGGATTTCACTCTCCCACAAACCAGTGAGAGACTGAATGAATGAGACTGAAGAATGTCAGGAGTAGATTCACACCAGGACACTACAACAAAATTATAGAATAAACAAATTCACCATTATTTCTCAGAACAGAAAATGAGACTCTTTCTTCCTGTTTCTGCTTTGCTCAGGTGTGCCTGACCGCCCTGAGGAGCTGGAGGTCACTAAGGTCACCAAGGATTTGATAAGTGTGACCTGGAAGGCTCCTAAGTTTGATGGCGGCTCTGAGATCACCATGTACATTTTGGAAGCTCGTATGATCGGCAAGGATAAGTTCACCCGACTCACAAAGGAGAAGCTGATGGAGAGAAAGTATACCTATGACGGACTGAGGGAGGGCGACAGCTACGAGTTCAGGGTCATTGCAGTCAACGAGGTCGGACCTGGCAAACCATCTTTCTGCACCAAACCAATCACCTGCAAGGATGAACTGGGTGAGCCATTCTTATTCAGCATCAGTTTTGTCTGAGTTTGTCTGAGCAGTGAAATGAAATAGACTGAAACCAGTTCCACGGGTGGATGAGACCTGCAGCTTTGGACTAGCTTTGTTTTTTTGTTCCTTTGTATGTGGAGCATAGAACCTGAATGCTGTTTCTGAATCTGAGGACAGAAAGCAAAACTGTCCCTGATGGAAACAGATGCAGCAGGTGTTTTGTAGCCTCTCAGCTCGCTGTATCTGATAATGTCTTCATTTTCCATCTTCCAGAGCCGCCAACCATTGAGTTGGACTTCCGTGACAAGATCATTGTCCGCGTTGGCGAGAGCTTCCTGCTGCAGGGACGCTACACTGGCAAACCATCTCCATCTATCATGTGGTACAGAGATGATGAGGAACTGAAGGCGGACATGCATGTAATGTTCAAGAACACACTGACCACCATGACGCTGGGCCTGATGAAAGCGCAGCGCCAGCACAGCGGCAGATATGTGGTGGTGGTGGAGAACAGCACTGGATCCAGGAAGGGAGTCTGCAACGTCACAGTTGTTGGTACGTAACATCAACTTAATTTGGTTTGATTAAATAGACTAGACTAGACTTAAATGACGATCTAAACAATCTGATCAATCCATAAATTGGCAATAATGTGGTTAATTATTTCACAGAATGAACAACTGGGTGCTTTTTAATCTGAAACTGAAAGTCAGTTAAAGTTGGCACTTTGACTTTCAGCCCCGAGTCACCGCATGAATGATTAGATTTAACACAGTGGACACTTTCATCTACACTTAGATTATTGCTAATTTCTGAATGGATCAGATCGTTTAAATCATTTGATATGTGGTTTGATGCCTACAAATGAAGATCAGCTCAAATCCAGTTCAGGTGATGGTGGAAGTTGCTTTGTAACTATTAAAATTGAATGAGTGATAGCTAAATAGATAATGTGCACATGGACACTCAAAATATCCTGTAATCATCTGATCCAACTAAACTGTATGAGGTGACACACTGGAAAATCTGCTGAGGTTTGATTGGATGTCAGAATGGATGAAATCTTTGGTTTGGATACTTTGGAACATCTTCTCTGGTTAACCTTGGGGGTTAGGCAAAATTTATTCTAGTAATTACCACATCTCAAATGTTGGAGACTCTTAACACCTTTGTGCCCGTAGACCGGCCGACTCCTCCTGTGGGCCCGGTGGTCTTCGAGGAGGTGCACAGGGAGTACATGGTGATCTCCTGGAAACCTCCTCTGGACAGTGGGGGTGTTGATGTCTCCAACTACATCATTGAGAAGAGGGACACCAACAGGGACATCTGGACCACTGTGACATCTGCATCTACCAAGACTACATGCAAGGTGTGTCCAGATGATCGCACCGTTTGGTTGGAGTTTTTAAGAGTCATGAATGTGTGCACCTGACCTCAACCCCAGTGACAGACTTAGGACAGTTTTGCATAGGGTGGCAAAAGGGTGGCAGGAGACGTTGGCAGGGTGTCATGGGAGGTCGGACCGCAGGTATCCCCATATACTGTACAGAATGTGTATATTTGTAGACAAAAGATCTACAAAATACTTTTAAACTATTTATTGTGATGTGGCGCCCTGCATCAGCACACTGCCCGAGAGTTCTTAATGCCCAGCAGGTACAAGTCCATGGTAAACCAAACTGTGCAGCTCTTAAGACATAAAAGTATTAATAGCAAAATTAAAATATGCCACGACAGCTAAAAGTTCTGCTCTGTTAAAGTACAGTAATTGTTTCCGAGGTGTAAACCAGCAATGTGCTGATGAAGGATGGAAGCAGAATAAGAACCTATATGAGGTCTAGCTGGAGCTGTAGTAGGAGTCTCTACTGTCGTCATCATCATCATCGTCATCACCATCATCAACATTATCATCATCATCATCATCAACATCATCATCTGCCTCCTGATCACTCGCTGTCTATGCAGCTCTCTCTGAATCTGAATCCTCATCTTCATCCCTCACATTCAGTTCCTCAATTTTTTTTGTTCACTTAATTCTTCATGTCTAATTTCTGTGACCTTCTTCTGCTCTTTCCATCATTCTGTCTTTTTTTTCATCTCTCTCCTTCTCTTCCACCTGTTCAGTCCTCAGTATTTTCTTACTTTTCATATTCAATCAAACCAGCTACTCTGGCCTACAGCCATCAAGATGTGAAAAGCTCTGATTAGGTTCTTTGTATTACATTACACTGCAGGGCCATGTAGCTAATAAGTAAAACAAATATAAAGTGAGAAAATAATTGTCACATGTGCACAAGCCGTTGTGTTTAGATGAATTAATCCCATTGTTTTTGTTTTTCTTTTTAATCGGTGTAACAGAAAATGATGTGACCTGGTTTAATTTGTGCAGCCTCACTGCTGATTGGCGATAGTCAGTGTATTTTAATGTTTTGCGTGGTGAATCAAAATTGATCGATCTCCTTTCACTGTCACTGTCAGTTTTAACATAAAGCCCCTGAGAATGTTACGGATTTAAACAAGGGCAAAAGGCTCCCACAAATCACATGCAAGTCATGTCACTTTCCGCTAATGATTAATGGACATGCTCTTATTAATGAATCACCTTCAGCAAACATTACATCTATTAGAAATATAATTTTAAGTTAAGTTGCTTGTGTCGACACCTGTCATCAGCTGGAGCAGTTTTGTGAAGTGCAAAAATATTGACATGTTGATTTTTTTCCAGATCCCCAAACTGACTGAGGGCAGGGAGTACATCATGAGGATCTCTGCTGAGAACATGTACGGCATCAGCGACCCTCTGGAGTCTGAAGAGATGCGAGCCAAAGATCTGTTCAGTATGTTCTTTGCACACAGCCAACACTTCCCATGATTCACTTTGTGACTCATTTCAGGACGTTCCAAAATTTGGTTTGACTTTGGTTACAAAAAGTAGCAAAAATCTAAATATGGAGGCACTGAAGACACTAACACAATCAGTCTACCAAAGAAAATAACTTCAAGGTCACATGAAATACTGAGTTATGTTGGTTTCCTTTTGTTGACTCCAGCATTTTTTTAAGTAATTGTATTGATATTGTAAAAGGGTCACTAAACAGCAACATTCTGATGTTATTTTAGTCTTCTACCGATGTGGCAAACATTTTCAAACCCCATCTGCAGGAGTTCCTGAGGCCCCTGAGATGCCAACGGTCAGAGAGGTGTATGCCACCAATGCCCTGGTGCTGTGGAACCGGCCTCGTGATGGAGGGAAGCCAATTACCAACTACATCCTGGAGAAGAAGGAGCCATCAGCCAAGAGGTGGTCACGGGCCACCAGAGAGCCACTGTACCCTGCTACTCAGTATAGAGTCCAGGACCTGGTGGAGGGTTGCGAATATGAGTTCAGGGTGATGGCTGAGAATGAGCTAGGAACCGGAGACCCGAGTGTCCCCTCCAAGCCCATCCTTGCCAAAGATCCCATTGGTCAGTCTCTCACAAGCAGATTTATTTTTCCCGCAAAGGCAATGGTTCATTTTTTTCCATAAAATGTTTGCTTTTCCTGATTTTAGTGCGTCCCAGTCCTCCAGTGACGCCTGAGGCCTACGACAAGACCAAAGACTCTGTCAGTCTGAAATGGAAGATGCCCCGCCATGATGGAAAGGGCCGCATATTTGGCTACCTGGTGGAGTACCAGAAGCCTGGTGCTGTAGAATGGACTCCGGCAAACGAGACCCCAGAGCAGTGCCCCGACCTCCACTATGTGGTTACAGGCCTGACTGATGGACAGGAGTACAAATTTAGGATTTTCACTGTCAACGCTGCTGGCAAATCTGACCCTGCCTACGTCAAAGAGGCCATCAAGGTCCACGACAGACTGGGTATGGGTTTCATTTATGAATGGTCTTTGGTTTTTATCGACACAGTTTTGGAGAATTTAAATTTCAACTTAAGATAAAAGTTACATTAAAATCAACACAAAGGTTAGTTTGTTGTTGAAACCGAAAAGTCAGTTTTTGCAAAATTATTTCACATGGCTAATAATTTCACGCAGCTGTCTAAACTCCTTTTCGGTACAATCAATGATTGCATTCCCATCATTGGGTTTGATCTGTCTCCCTGCTTTCCTCCACAGAGGAGCCAGAGTTGTTGCTGGATGCCAATATGGCACGTGATCACCTCGCCATGTTGGGCACTGATATCACCCTGAGCGCCACCGTCAAGGGTGTGCCAACACCCACCATCAGCTGGAAGAAGAATGACGGAGACGTTCCAACTCACATCACTGTTGCAGTCACTGCCACTGGCAGCAAAGTTTTCATCCCGAAGTGTGTCCGTCCTGACTCTGGCAACTACACTATCACAGCAGAAAATGCTGCTGGGAAGAAATCTGCCACCGTTGCTGTGCTGGTTCTGAGTGAGTTACACATTAAACACAATGAGTGCAGAGTGGAGCAGCCATTGTGACAGACTAGAGGATGAGAAAACACTGACAGTCAGGCGCTGTTTGGGGCAGCGGTGACCTAAACATTAGTAAACCAGGCTTGAGACCAGAAGGTTGTTCGCTTATGACTTCCAACTAGCAGAATCAATCTGAGCCTTCTGTTAAAAAGGAGAATTCAGCACTTGTTCAGCCACCGTTCAGTCAGTGGCGACGTTAATCTCATGGGGAAATTCCACACTGTGTGCTATATTGACTGAAAAATCTGCCCAGGTCATGGAGGTAGATGACAGTGTTTCCAGCTGTGATACAGCTGTGAATTTCGAACATCAACATACCCCCTTGAAAAGAAGACCTGAAGGTTCTCTTAATAACACCAGTGACACCAAACTCCATCCATTTCTCATTAATACAGCACACACTGAGAAAACTTATGCTTCAGCACTGATTGGACATACCTGTAGTAAGTGGTGAATTTTCCCTTTAACCGCAAACTGCTCCAGTGACCAGATCAGACTGGTTGTACTCGACAGCTTCCAGGTGTGAATGCCATCAGGATATTGAAGACAGCATTTCTCTCAGTGTAAAGATTTAAAAAATAATCTTGTTCAAAGGTCTTCCATTTCTCCTTATCAGCTGTGTTAATCTTCAGTTCGATTAAGTTCCATCATCTTAAAATTTGATAAAAAATTGAAGCAGTCGCATTAAAATCTCACTTTGACTTAATTGTGTTTCCATCAGACAAGCCCACTCCTCCAAGAGACCTGGTGGTTTCTGAGGTGACTAGCGAGTCTGCTTACCTGACATGGAAAGCCCCTGAGGACAACGGTGGTGCCATAATCTCCCACTACGTTGTGGAGAAAAAGGACGTGGCTGCTGAACAGTGGGTGCCTGTTTGTGCATCCAATAAAAAGCGGAGTCTCATGGCCATGTATCTAATGGAAGGAATCCAGTACCTGTTCAGAGTAGCTGCTGAAAACCAGTTCGGCAGGAGCGACTATGTGACTACTAAGACACCCATCAAGGCTATTGATCCTCTCTGTGAGTTAAAGTCATTTTAATGTTTTGTAATCTTACTTATACTTTGAAAAATAATGTTAACCATTCTGTGTAAATCAGTGTTTTCAGATCCTGAAAGCTTTACTCCCATTAGCTATTTACTTTGTCACAACAACCAAAAAGGAAGGAGTAAAAGTGATCAATAATGGGAAAAAAGATGAATTCTTAGTTTCCGATCATTTCTTTTTATTCCTCAATGTGCTATGTTCAGCAGTGTGACCATTTAAGTCAGACATGTA